>CM075968.1:33462489-33544989 GCA_038048745.1 Coluber constrictor foxii | reverse complement strand
CACTCCTGGAGGAAGGATACTGCAAAATTCCCATTCCCTCCCTACTCCTGGAGAAGGTATATTGCAAAATCCCCATTCCCTCCCCACTCAAGGGAGAGGGATGCTGCAAAAGCTCCATTCCCTCCCCACTCCTGGAGGAAGGATACTGCAAAATTCCCATTCCCTACCTACTCCTGGGGAAGGTATATTGCAAAATCCCCATTCCCCCCCCCCACTCCTGGAGGAAGGATACTGCAAAATTCCCATTCCCTTCCTATCCTGGGGGAGGGATACTGCAAAAGCTCCATTCCCTCCCGACTCTAGGGGCAAGGATACTGCAAAACCCCCATTCCCTCCCGACTCTAGGGGCAAGGATACTGCAAAACCCCCATTCCCTTCCGACTCCTGGGGGAAGGATATTGCAAAATCCCCATTCCCACCCGACTCTAGGGGCAAGGATACTGCAAAACCCCCATTCCCTTCCGACTCCTGGGGGAAGGATATTGCAAAATCCCCATTCCCACCCCACTCTGGGCCCAGCCAGAGGTGTTATTTTCCGTTTCTCCAAACTACTCAAACTTTCCGCTACCGGTTCTCCGAACTGCTCAAAATTTCTGCTACCGGTTCTCCAGAACCTGTCAGAACCGGCTGAATTTCACCCCTGCTTATCCTCCTCTTCCTCCTCCTCTCCCCCCCATCACCTATGGACCAAAATCATTGCTATTTCAGCCTGCCAGAGAGGGAAGTTACAGTAAATCAAATTGAAAAGAAAGCTTAAATGCGCATACTTTTTCCGCCCTTCTCCACATCGGATCGGTCATTAGGGCCAGCAAGCATGGAAACAGAGAAACAGCGATATTGGGTGGAGAAGCGATTCTGGAAGACGCGGGGAATGGGGTGATCAAACATGTTGAAAGAAAACTGGAGAGAAGAAGAAGAAAAAGGAGGCGTTAAAACGAGCACAATCTATTTGCCATAATCAATTCTTCTAATTTATGTTTTTAATTTATAGATTTCTAAATCTTTTACAATTGTAAGCCGTCCAGAGTTACTTCGAGGTAAGATGGGCAGCCAATAAATTTTACAAACAAGCAAAGAAATACAGGTAGTAGCCGAGCCCAAAATTTCTGTTATTAAGTGAGACATTTGTTAAGTGAGTTTGGGGCCATCTTACCACCTTTCTTGCCACAGTTGTTAAGTGAATCATTTATTTATTTATTATTTAAATTTTAATACCGCCCTTCTCCCGAAGGACTCAGGGCGGTGCACAGCCACAGTAAAACAACACATATCACAAAATTTAAAAAATAGTTTAAAACCCCCAACCCCCGGGGGGAGTTTGTAAGTCCATTCTCCTCCTACCTGGGGCTTCCCGCTTGGATGGGGTATGTAGCCCAACCCGCCCGCATGGGATTTGTAGTCCACCCCAGCCAGATGTGATTCGAAACCCACCCTGCCAGGATGGGATTTCTGTAACCCCACAAACCCTGGGTGGGATTTGTAGCCCACGACACCTGCCCTGGGGGTTTGCCGTCCACCCCGTCCGCATGGGATTTGTAGTCCACCCCACTTAGATGTGGTTCAAAACCCACCCTGCCAGGATGGGATTTCTGTACCCCACAAACCCTGGGTGGGATTTGTAGCCCACGACACCTGCCCTGGGGGTTCACCATCCACCCCGCCCGCATGGGATTTGTAGTCCACCCCAGCCAGATGTGGTTCGAAACCCACCCTGCCAGGATGGAATTTCTGTAACCCCACAAACCCTGGGTGGGATTTGTAGACCACGACACCTGCCCTGGGGGTTCACCATCCACCCCGCCCGCATGGGATTTGTAGTCCACCCCACTTAGATATGGTTCGAAATACACCCTGCCAGGATGGGAGTTCTGTAACCCCACAAACCCTGGGTGGGATTTGTAGCCCACGACACCTGCCCTGGGGGTTCACCATCCACCCCGCCCGCATGGGATTTGTAGTCCACCCCACTTAGATGTGGTTCGAAACCCACCCTGCCAGGATGGGATTTCTGTACCCCACAAACCCTGGGTGGGATTTGTAGCCCACGACACCTGCTCTGGGGGTTCACCATCCACCCCGCCCGCATGGGATTTGTAGTCCACCCCAGCCAGATGTGGTTCGAAACCCACCCTGCCAGGATGGGATTTCTGTACCCCACAAACCCTGGATGGGATCTGTAACCCATGAGGCCTGCCTGGAGATAGGCAATCCACCCCGCCCGCATGGGATTTGTAGTCCACCCCACCCAGATGTGGTTCGAAACCCACCCTGCCGGGATGGGATTTCTGTAACCCCACAAACCCTGGGTGGGATTTGTAGCCCACAACACCTGCCCTGGGGGTTCACCATCCACCCCACCCGCATGGGATTTGTAGTCCACCCCAGCCAGATGTGATTCGAAACCCACCCTGCCAGGATGGGATTTCTGTACCCCACAAACCCTGGGTGGGATTTGTAGCCCACGACACCTGCCCTGGGGGTTCACCATCCACCCCGCCCTCATGGGATTTGTAGTCCACCCCACTTAGATGTGGTTCGAAACCCACCCTGCCAGGATGGGATTTCTGTACCCCACAAACCCTGGGTGGGATTTGACATCCATGAGGCCTGCCTGGAAATAGGCATGGGATTTGTAGTCCATCCCCTGTCAGCTTTCAGACAGCCAAGCTCCTTCCCGGCCAGATGAGCCTGCATTTTCCCACCCTGCCAACATCTGGCCCTCCCTCGACCTCTGGAAGGGGAGGGGGGTATCCCGAGGCCTGTACCATGGTGGCGATGCCTCCTCCGGCCTCCCCTCCCAGCCGGCCAAGGGTCTCCTCCAAAAAACCGGCAGCCGCCGAGCCTCTTCTTCGCTCTTCGCCCAGCTAGGAAGCCTCTCGCGGCGGACGGGGAGCCGCTCTTCGGCCTAGGCCCAGGCCTCGCCACTTGGGGGTCCCCCAAATCCGGCCTTCCTGGCTGGGGAGCAAACGGGGATCGGACCCCCCTTTCTCTCTTCGGAGTATGGGTCACTTCTGCGGGGAAGAAGAGGCAGGAAGCTTTAGTTTAAAGGAGCGGAGAAACTACGCCTCCCAGAATGCAGTGCGCACCATCGGTCCGTCGGTGTTTTTTTTTTCCGGCTGCGCGCCAACGACTCAAGCGGAACGGTAAAACGATCCTTGTTTTCCCTGCGTAGTTTTAAATGCAGCCGAGTCTCCTTGTAAAATACTCGGAATTACAGAAGCGCCCTTACAGCTTTCTTCATAAGGCGAGTCTAGAATTGTTTTTAGGGGTTTATCAACTCAGACAGAAATGATTTAGACAGAAAGCGGGGGAACGTTATAGGCCAGGGAATGCCCTCAGCAAAGATGGCGGCCAACCAGTTTGCCCTTACTATGCTGGCTCTGTTTTTGTTTGGGGAAAAAAAGATGTTGGGTCACCCTTCTGGCCCAAGAGTTAGGAAGACTTGCGCTGCAACATCTACTATCGGTACTGTTTAGGCCGGTAAGAATAGGAAAATGGATAAGGGATAATAATTGATTGGTGAAAGGAGGCAACTCATCAGAAACTTCTTTATACAGGTAGTCCTCGATTTACACTTCATTTAGTAACCAAAGTTACTGAAAAAATATGACTTATGATCATTCTTCAAGGACTACTGTCTAGGACTATTATACGTTGTACTGTTCAGAATATAAATAATTTCTGAGCACTATAAAAGGCATAAAAGTGTGGAAACAAAAAGAGAAGTCTTGTTTATTTATTTATTAAGGACAGAAGTCTTAATCTAAAAGAAGTCTGCCCGCCCCAAAACGAAATTTAAAAAAAAAATTTAAATGTCCTAATGTCCCTTTTCGTATCCTTTTTATATATTCATGTATGTTTATACTTTTATCTATTATCTTATACATGCTTGACAAATAAATAAAAAAATCTATTTCTTTCTATGTATTCTGATTTAATTATGTCAAGCCTTGGAAAAGAACGGGACCCCCACTCTGCGATTATCTATATAAACAACCTACCGTATTTCCACCCTCTTCGCCCCGCACGTATGGAATGATGCTTTTTTTTTTGAGAGAGAGCCGGAAGTCTCTCTCTGAAACTATAAAGACCGTATCCCCCTTTTCTCTCCTCTCCTCCTCTTTGAGACTGGGAAGAAGGGGGCGGGACTGAGAAAGGTGTGACTCCGCCCATCCAGAACGTCAGAGCGATATCCTGTGCCTCCGATTGGTCGGTTTCCGGAGCGTCCCGGCCAATGAGGGGAAGGCGCTGCTTTGGCGCCTTTCTTGAAGCGGCTCTTTCTTCTCGCTCTCCGCCGCCATTGTTGTTTTCGCGGCCGGTCATGTTCCTGACAGACTTTCGGAAGGAGTTTTACGAGGTGGTCGTGGGCCAGGTGAGGGGGAGGCTGGAGCCTCTCGGGGTCAGCGGGAGGAGGAGGATTAAGGACGACGGCTGAGGAGCATGGGGCTTGTAGTCCGCGGCGTTGAGAATGACCAATGAAGCCTACCCGGTCGGGTTGTTGTGCAAAGCTTAACATTGCTGAGGGGACGGGGGTGGGGGAAGGAGCGGAGTTGGGCCTGGCCAGATTCTTGAGGGTTTTTCCCCTTCCAATCCTTGAAAGAAGGGGCGAGCCAGCAGAGTCGTGGCTGGGGAGGATGGGCGTTGTAGTCCAGCCTGGGTGTTGTAGTCCCACCTTTGTGCCCACAGGCTGGGTTCTTGTAGGGGTTTACAGGGTCAGATGCAGAGGCAGGGGATGGAGGTGTGTGTTTGTGTGGGGGGGGGAATGACTGGTGGCTGTGGAGGATGGGACATGTAATCCACCATTGGGCTGCTCTGGTGGGGCTGTTGTCCAGGACTCAGGTGCTGAGACCTGGGGAGGAGCTGGGCCTGGGATGAGGATTCCCCCTTCAGGGTTTTCAGGGCTGGGGAGGATGGGTATTGTAGTCCACCCTGTAAGAGCTGTGGGCTTATCTGGTAGGGCGGTTGAATAGGCTGCCTTCTGCCAGGGTGGTGGAGCTGGGCTTGGTGTGTGTGTGTGTGTGTGTGTGTGTGTGTGTGTGTGTGTGTGTGTGTGTGTGTGTTTCCCTTTCAGGGGTTTTAGGCACCAGTGGCTGGGGAAGATAGGCATTGTAGTGCCATTGTAGGTTAGAGAGTGGCCAGCGAGATCCCACTGGGGGAGCCAAAGCTCTGAAAGGGGAGAAAACTTTTCAGAACTGGCTTTGCGGAAGTATAAGCAAAGCCCTTGAAACTGGAGGTGAAGATGAAATGGACTAGATTGGAGAGGGATTAAAAGATCGGCTGCTCCTAACTAGGAAAGGCTGATAAACTAACCTGGTTTACGAGATAACCTGGTACAGGTAGCCCTCGTCTTACAACAGTCCACTTAGTGACCGTTTGAAATTACAACGGCACTGAAAAATGTGACTTAGGACTGTTTTTCACACTTATGACCATTGCAGCATCCCGATTGGTCAGGGGATTGACATTCGAATGCTTGGCAACTGACTGACATTTATGACGGTTGCAGTGTCCTGGGATCATGTGATCAACTTCTGCGACCTTCTGACAAGCAAAGTCATTGGGGAAACCAGATTCACTGAAACAACCGCATTACTAACTTAACAACTGCAAGGATTCACTCGACAAATGTGGCCAGAAAAATTGTAAAACTCACTTAACAAGTGTCTCCCTTAGCAAGATACATTTTGGGCTTAGTTGTGCTGGTAGGTTGAGGACTCCCTAATGTAGTTGCTAATTGTATATATATATATTTTTTTTACAGAGGGTGCTGCTTCTGGTAGCTTCAGACATAGATGCATTATGTGCTTGTAAAATACTCCAGGTAAGTCTGCCCTTCAAGTGTTTTGAGTGTACAATTGACAAAATATTGTGCAATTGGGTAAAAGAACTGTAAGTAAGCATGCAATGAATATTATTGCCAAATAAATGGATAGGGTATCAGTATAAAGGACGCAGTGGCTTAGTGGGTAAGATACTGAGCTTGTCAATCAAAAGGTTGGCAGTTCAGCAGTTCGAATCCCTAGTGTCGCGTAACGGTGTGAGCTCCCGTGACTTTTCCCAGCTTCTGCCAACCTAGCAGTTCGAAAGCACGTCAAAAATGCAAGTAGAAAAATAGGGACCACCTTGGGTGGGAAGGTAAAAGCGCTCTGTGCCCCTTCAGCATTGAGTCATGACCACGGAGACGTCTTCGGACAGCGCTGGGTCTTCGGCTTTGAAACGGAGATGAGCACCATCCCCTAGAGTCGGGAATGACTAGCACATATGTGCGAGGGGAACTTTTACCTTTACCTTACTACCAGTATCATTCATGCAAGGCAATGGCTGGGGGGGGGGGGGGGTGAGGTAATTGAGGGAATTTGCCTTATTTTCTAAAAAAATACATGGTTTTCAGTTACCAAATACGTCCCAGAGATTTCCTATAGAAAGTGCTCTCAGAATGCTCTTTTAATGATAAATGAATTAGTGTACAATATGTAATACAATATGTATTACGTATTGTAATACAATATGTAATCTATAGAGTCATTGGATATGAGTCAAATGGCAAATAAATTTTATAAATATAAATCAATAGCTATGTCAGTCAAACAACTTTATAGAACGGGGAAAAGAAAATTATCCTTGTATGATTTTGGTGATTATTATGATTTCCATGATAAAATGCCAACTTCCCTCTAGCCTATAAATCATTTATCTTAAATATAATAAAAATACAAAATTAGAGTGTTAAACACCATGAGCGATTACTAAAGCTCTACAATTCGAGTTTGTTCGTTTTTAAATATGATTGGTAAATGTACAGTTGCTCAAAAACCTTTCTTGGAAGCTGCTGTTGCTATGCTCAGCTAAAGTATTAGCCTTTGCTCTTAAATCTAGCCTTCATTTTTCTCCAGGCTTTATTCCAGTGTGATCATGTGCAATATACATTAGTCCCAGTATCTGGATGGCAAGAACTGGAAACAGCATTTCTAGAACATAAGGATCAGGTAAAGAAAAATAATAAATGGGATCTATCTATCTATCTATCTATCTATCTATCTATCTATCTATCTATCTATCTATCTATCTATCTATCTATCTATCTATCTATCTATCTATCTATCTATCTATATCTCCTATGATGCTAAATGGAGCTTAAATAAGATCTTTTTAAAATTCTGATTTATTTATTTTTTTATCATGGCAATTTTTAAACTTTTTTTGAAAGACAATTGTTTGTATCTATTCTCAAGAGTTTAGCTACTCTGGGATATATATTAACAATCTTTCACGCAGATTTAGTTCCACAACCTCTTTGCTTTTATTTACAGTTCAAGTATTTTGTGCTCCTAAACTGCGGGGCCAACATTGACCTGCTGGAAGTCCTTCAACCCGAAGAGGATACCCTGTTCTTTGTTTGCGATACTCATAGACCTATCAATGTAGTGAACATTTACAATGAGACGCAAGTAAGTTCTCCTTTTTGAGAAAAAATAAAAATAAAATATTGACGTCATAAATGAGGCCCAGTTTTCTGGGGTTTGTACTTATAATGTTATGTCCTCTACAGGATTGTGGGAATTTTTTATTTATGGATCCTCTGCTATTAGCTCAGCAATGGGGATGCTGACTTTATTATCAGTTTCTGGACATTTACAGTCGCCCTTTGTCTATGTTTTGTTTAGACTCAAGACTCTCTTGTCTGGGGATGTTTTTCATTACTACCACTGTTGTTAATCTTTTCATCTTCTTAACGTTCCCATCACCCATCTCCTTCCACTTATGACTGTAACTTTGTTGCTTGTATCCTTACGATTGATATTGATATTGATATTGATTGTTTCCTGATTGCTTATTTGTACCCTCTGACTATCATTAGGTATTGTACCTTACGATTCTTGATGATGTATTTTTTTCTTTTATGTACACTGAGAGCATATGCACTGAAGACAAATTCCTTGTGTGTCCAATCACACTTGGCCAATAAAAAATTCTATTCTATTCTATTCTATTCTATTCTATTCTATTCTATTCTATTCTATTCTATTCTATTCTATTCTATTCTATTCTAATTCTATTCTATTTCTATTTCTATTCTATTTCTATTTCTATTTCTATTTCATTCTATTCTGTACTCTTGTCTACTCTACTCTACTCTACTCTACTCTACTCTACTCCACATTCTATTCCATTCCATTCCATTCCATTCCATTCTATTCTACAGGTAATCCTCAATTTATGACCACAGTTGAGTCCAAAATTTATGTTGCTAAGTGAGAGTTTTGCCCCATTTTACAACCTTTCTTGCCACAGTTGTTAAGTGAATCACGGCAGTTGATAAGTTAGTAACACGGTCGTTAAGTGAATCTGTCTTCCCCATTGATTTTGCTTGAAAGGGGGGCTCAAATGATTTTGGGATACAGCAACGGTCCTAAATCTGAGTCAGTTGCCAAGCATCTGAATTTTGATCACGTGACGGTGGGGATGCTGCAAAGGTCGTAGCCCGAGAAAAACGGTCGTAAGTCGCAGTCCCGTTGTAACTTTGAACAGTCACAAAATGAACTGCTGTAAGTTGAGGACTACCAATATTAGGTAGGTTCACCACCTTCAAATGGTTAAAAGATGATAAAGGGATAAAAAAAAAATCCCAGTGATCAGTTTGCCAATGTAATGGCAACCATGCAACTGGAGGAAAGGTAGAGATGGAATTTTGTATTGCAAATTTTAAACTGGCACTGATGATGTTACCTAGTTAGGTAATGAAACGTCTGCTAGAAAACAAGCAAGCCCAGAGAGCACCAAGGACCATATATATATTAATATAATATAATTAACGTTAATATATTAATTACGTTAAATTTAATATAATGTAAAATATTTTACTATGTGGTCTAAAATTATCCATAATGTAGGACAGATTCCTGTCTTTCACCAAGATCATTACTGGGTCTTTACAGTTGTTTTATTTAAATTTTTCTAGGTCAAACTCTTGGTCAAGCAAGATGATGACCTCGAGATTCCTGCCTACGATGATATTTTCAGGGATGAGGAGGAGGAAGAGGAGGATTCTGGGAATGAAAGCTCTGGATCAGAGCCTGCAGGAAAACGGAGACGATTTGAAGAGGTGAGATTTGAGCGGGTTAAAATGGCGTTTTAAAAGAAAGTCATAGATTAAGGTTATTTAACAGCGGCTGTGCTAAGAAAAAGTAGATGCAACAAAGTATACGAGTCTCTTTCAGGGAGTAAAAGTGATTTTTAAAAATATTTTGGTTCGTGGCTATTTTGTATCGTTTGAAACTAACTCAGGTCCTAATCCTTACCTTTTAAGGAATGTGTTGCTGTTTTTAAGTTAATTGTTTCATTGTCAAATGTTACACTTGTCAACATTGAATCAATTGTATTTATTTTTAGGATCATTGATCATTGTTTATTGTAATCTCCCCATAGGAAGTGGTAGAAAGAACAATGAAAAGACGCAAAAGAAGAGAGTGGGAGGCCCGCAGGTACGTGACCCAAACTATCTGCTTACTGGATACCGGAATTTCTATTTATGATCATAGCAGGAAAAAAAATGTTGCTGATTTCTCTCTCCCCCCCCCCCTTTTTTTTTTTTTTAAATTATTTAGGCAAGAAATTCTTTTTGACTATGAACAGTACGAATATCACGGGACATCAGTACGTATTGAATCTCCTTCACAGTACAATTCTTTACTTTTTTAAGGAAAGGGGTTATTGCATGATAAGGTTTCTTAATTTCTAGAAAACTAACTTAAAGGTTTTGTATCTTCTATGCAAATCCACCTGGTTTTTGAAGTTCCCTTTTCTTTTTTCTTTTCTTTTGTAAAATTTGTTTTATTGTTTTATACACAAACAAACATAATACATCAGTCATTCCGTGTGTCACCTCGATGTTTCTTTGGTGACTACTACTTCTTGTTACTCCTCCTTTTTACAACATCTCTCTCACAACACAATATTTTTGTTATATCATTCTCTTACTTAATTATTAAATTTTATCTGTTTTCTAACCAATGATAGAATTGTCCCCATATCTTAAAATATTCTGTATCTTCTCTTTCTTTGATTTTCAAAGTTAATTTATTTTATTTATTGAATTTCTATATCGCCCTTCTCCCGAAGGACTCAGTGCGGTGAACAGATTAAGATTTCATATACATATTGTGTGTTTGTGTGTGTGTGTGTTTTCTGAGGTTTTCGCGGGTGTTTGTATGTAGGTCTTTGGTTATTTGGGTTTTCTCCTGCGTAAAATTGGAAGTATCTTGGCGACGTTTCAATGAAGTCTCATTCGTCATCTTCAGGCTGATGTTCTCGGCTTTGTGCACCAGCCTGAAGATGACGAATGAGACTTCGTCGAAACGTCGCCAAGATACTTCCAATTTTACGTGGGAGAAGACCCGAATAACCAAAGGCCTCTATCTATCTATCTATCTATCTATCTATCTATCTATCTATCTATCTATCTATCTATCTATATTATAAACAGTAAATAATAAATTGAGTCAACTTGGTGTATCTACTAAGACCTTGGCATAGAATTTAGATGTTTATGCTAATCTATTCATTTCTGCACAATCTAAAAATTTTTTAATCACTTCCCCTTCCGAAGAGATTTTCTCTGTTTTCCACCTTTGCGCAAATGGTTTTTAAAGTTGCTATACGGGTAGTCCTCAATTTAAAACAGTTCATTGCAGGGACTGTTCAAAGTTACAACGGCACTGAAAACCATTTTGCACGCTAATGACCGTTGCAGCATCCCCATGGTCATGTGATCAAAATTTGGGAGCTTTGGCAACCGAATCGTGTTTATGACTGTTGCAGTATCCAGGGGGGTCATGTGATCCCCCTTTTGTGACCTCCTGACAAGTAGAGTTAACAGGCAAGCCGGATTCACGTAATCCGTGTGACTAACTTAACAACCGCAGTGATTCATTTAACAACTGTGGCAAGAAAGGTCCTAACATGGGGCAAAATTCACTTAATAACTCATAAATGCTGAGCTCAATTGTAAATTGAGGACTACCTATAATCCCCAAACCCTGCCAGCTTTTAAGTTAAAAATGTTAACCTGTTGGTTCAGGTTCTATTCTTACTTCCCGGAAAATAAGACCCCGTCTTATATTTTTTTGAACCCCAAAATAAGCGCTTGGCCTTGTTTTCAGGGAGGTCTTATTATTTTGGGGCGCATGGAGCAAGACGGGACTCCTCTTGCCATCTTACCTGATTTCCAGCTCTGTCTCCCTAACCCGAACCAGAGGAAATGCACGCACCAGCTGTGCATGCATTTAAATATTTTCGGGGCTGGCTTATTTTCAGGAGGCGCTTATTTTAGTGCATGCGTTCAAAAGCTCGATTGGGCTTATTATCAGGGGAGGTCTTATTTTAGGGAAAATGGTATTAGTAATGGAAAAAGGTGAGACTCGGATGACGTATGGTGCCGAATTTACTTTCTGGCTGTGGAAGGTTTGCTTTCTTGGCCGTTCCAAACAGTTTCTCTTTACGCTGATCACTTCATCATTTCTCGCTTTACAGTCTGCCATGGTGATGTTTGATTTGGCGTGGATAATGTCCAAAGACTTGAACGATATGCTGTGGTAGGTCGTCTTGTTTGTGACGTTGCTCGTTGTCCCAAAGGTGTTTTTTTTCAAAAGGCAACTGGAGTTTCTCTTGTTTTTTCTTTGACGACATTTCGCTTCTCATCCAAGAAGCTTCTTCAGCTCTTGACTGGATGGTGGGAAGGATTTATATTCCTTGAATATAGAACATAATTGTCCCAGAGTCATGTGATCACTCTGTGTGTGTGTGTGTGTGTGTGTGTGTGTGGTCACATGACCTTGGGACACAGCAAGGGTCATAAGCAGGGGTGAAATGTAAAATTTGTTACTACCGGTTCTCTGAGCGTGGCTTGGGGGGGGGGTGGTAATGTGACTGGGTGGGCATGGCCAGCTTTTTTTTTTTAAAGCTTTTCAAAGCATTTTTTCTAATGCTTTGAAAAGCCTCTCTGCCGATCAGGCAACTCAGCTGGGATTGTAAGAGAGGCTTTTTAAAAAAACGCCTCTCACATCAGGCAACTCAGCTGGGATCATCAGAGACTTTTCAAAGCATTTTTTTTTACCACCTCTTCTGCAAGTCAAGAGGTTGCAGAAAAAAATGCTTTGAAAAGCTTCTGATGATCCCAGCTGAGCCGCACGATGCCTCCATGGCATCGGACCGGGTTACCTTCGAGACTGTCTCCTGCCATCAGTAGCCTCCCACCGGCCAGTCCGCTCCCACAGAGAGGGTCTCCTCAGGGTGCCATTGGCCAAATTATGTTGGCTGGCGACACCCAGGGGGAGGGCCTTCTCTGTGGGAGCTCCTACTCTCTGGAATGAACTGCCCCCAGAATTACGTAGGATCACTGACCTCCATGTGTGCCCTCAAAACCTTCTTGTTCCGCCAGGCCGGGCTATCGATGTGAAGATTTTTAAATTGGTTTTAATCTGGGATTTTTAAATTTGGGGTTTTATATTGAGCCAAATTATTTAATATTTTTAATTTTTAAATTGTTTGTCTTGTGCTTTTAATTAGGCTGTGCACCGCCCCGAGTCCTTCGGGAGAGGGGTGGTATAGAAATAAAATAATAATAATAATAATAATAATTAGAGGCTTTTTTAAAAATTTATTTTTAAAAGCATTTTTTAGTCGGAAGAAGTTGTAGAAAAATGCTTTTTAAAGTAAAAAAAAAAAAGCCTCTGATGATCACATGGCTCAGCTGGGCATGATGGTGGTGGTGGTGGGGCGCAGGGATTTTTGCTACCGGTTCTCCGAACCACCCGCCACCATTGCTACCGGATCAGGCAATCCGGTCCGAACAGGAGCATTTCACCCCTGGTCATAAGTATGAACCGCTTGCGAAGCATCTGAATTTTGATCACGTGATCATGGAGATGCTGCGAAGGTCATAACTGAAAAACGGTCCTAAATCACTTTTTCCAGTACCGTTGTAACTTTGAACGGTCACTGAATGAGAATGGTCACTAAGTAAGTCGAGGATTTCCTGTGCAGGAAAAAAGGAATCAGTGCAAGTCTTGATTCTTTTTTTTTTAAGGTGGGCTGTTGTTGGACTAACAGACCAGTGGATCCAAGACAGAATCACTCAGTAAGTGAAAAGTTGACACCTCCTTTACGTTATTTGCTCTTCCCATGAATTTCATGATGTTTCTTGAGCCAAGAATTTGTTCAGCATGGGACCGAAATGTTTCCAAAATAAACTCTTTCCTTAACATATTCCCAGAAAACATTTTTCATTTCCTGAGCTTCGAGGTAGAAAAAGAGGCAAGGGAGCTCCCATCAATCAATAACATGTTGCCTTTATTTTATTTTATTTTTTAATGGAAGAATGAAGTATGTGACGGACGTCGGGACTCTCCAGCGTCACGTCACTCGGCATAATCATCGCAACGGGGATGAAGATAACTCCCTTTCTATCGACTGCATGAGAATCGCCTTCGAATACGAGTATCCTTCGAAAGGGGGATGGAAATTGTTCAGGGCTTCAGCTGTGACTTGATGCAAATTGAATTTCCAACGTGAAGTCAGTGGCCCAGATTGTGATGGGGGCCGCGTCTCCCACCCCCGATCTCGCAGCTTCTGAGCGTGTGACCTTGCGTCTTCTGTCTTTCGGTCCATCTTTTCTCTGCCATTCCAGTTTTCAAATCTAGTCCTAGTTTTTAAGCGGTATTTGACTTTATTTTTTTAAATTTGATTTATATGCCGCCCTTCTCCGAAGACTCAGGGTAGCTTACAATGCGTTAAGCAATAGCCTTCATACTTTTGTATATTTTTATACAAAGTCAGCTTATTGCCTCCACAAACTGGGTCCTCAATTGACCTACCTTAGAAAGGATGGAAGCTTGAGTCAACCTTGAGCCTGGCGAGATTCAAACTTATAGTAATTGCAGACAGCTGAATGTTAATCATAATGCTTAGTCTGTAGAGCTATCCAGGGTCTTGGTCCCTTGGTTCCAACATCATTACTACCATGTTTCCCTGAAAATAAGACAGGGACTGATTTTCTTTTGACCCCGCCCCAAATAAGGGTTTGGCCTTATTGGGGGGGTCTTATTATTTTGGGGGTGCAGGAGGCGGCAAGCCTGGGACTGGATGTCCTGTCGCTGCCATCACCTCCCCTCCTTGTTCTTTGCGTCAGCCGAGCGGCCCAATGCGTCCCACCCCAATGGCAACAGCTGCTTCCCTTCCCCGCCATCTCTTTATCAAGAGGGGTGGCAGATGGGCAGGGGAGAAGCGAGATGTGTGGAGCGAGACGTGGCTCCCCTTGCCATCTCTTCTCCCCCCTGCTTCGCCAGGCATGACAGGGCTCCTGCCCCTTGCTTAGCCACCCGCCCCCTTTAGGGATGCAATTTGGGAGTGGCAGGTACGGCAGGTGAGAAGCGGAACACGTGTCTTATTTTCCAGCTCAGTCGCATTCCTCGCCATTGGGTCCAGGGAAACACGCTGTAAAAGAAAGCCTTCTCGCGAATTCAATCAAACTTCTCGAACTCACGCAGTTTTCTTTTACAGCGTGTTTCCCTAGACAGAACGGTGAGGAAAACTCCACCTCTAGGCCACCGCACCACGCTGATTCCAACCACAATTATTCACCCTTAATTCTTGACGGCCTTAGCTTGTGCCTTGCACTTTATCAGCATTGGTCTCTCTACGAAAGTCTCTGCAATACTTGTTACACATCTGCCAGCTTCAAGCTTTGGTCTGTTCAAGGCCAGAAGAGGCTGCAAGAATTCTTGGCTGACATGGGGTGAGTTAATTAACTGGGTTTGATTGATTGATTGGGTCGCTTCTGACTAACAAGGTTCTTTAGTCAGCTCCATAGATTTTTTCAATTGGGATAAGGATTGGGCTATTCCCAGGCCATTCCAACAGTGGAATAGGATTATCTTGAAACTCCCCCAAAAAAGTGATGGTTTTTTTTAAAAAAATTGATTTCTATGCCGCCCTTCTCCGGAGACTCAGGGCGGCTTACAGTGCATTAAGCAATAGCCTTCATACTTTTGTATATTTATACAAAGTCAGCTTATTGCCCCCACAAACTGGGTCCTCAATTGACCCACCTTAGAAAGGATGGAAGGCTGAGTCAACCTTGAGCGTGGGGAGATTCGAACTTATAGTAATTGCAGACAGCTAAATGTTCTTCCTTCCTTCCTTCCTTCCTTCCTTCCTTCCTTCCTTCCTCCTTCCTTCCTTTTTTAAATTTGATTTCTATGCCGCCCTTCTCCGGAGACTCAGGGCGGCTTACAATGTTTTAAGCAATAGCCTTCATACTTTTGTATATTTATACAAAGTCAGCTTATTGCCCCCACAAACTGGGTCCTCAATTGACCCACCTTAGAAAGGATGGAAGGCTGAGTCGACCTTGAGCCTGGCTAGGATTGAACTCGCAGAGATTACAGGCAGCTGGATGTTAATTGCTGCCTTTAACATCCAGCTGCCTGTAATCTCTGCAAATTCAATCCTAGCCAGGCTCAAGGTTATTAGCCATCAAACCTCAAAAGTAAACACTTTTCCCAAAAGGTTTCCACAATTTTGGCCACTATTGTAGAGTAGGGGTAAGACTTGTGGACTTCAACTCCTTATGGTTGGGAGTTGAAGTTCACAAGTCTTAAAAATTACCAAGTTTGTTGCCAAGACCCGTGAACCAGAACTGAAAGTAAAGTCATCTTGCTATCACCTGGTTATCCAGAGCCTCTGTTATTTCACACCCTCTGCATGTAGAAGATTCTAGGTTCAAATCCAACATTTCTTATAGCAACTAGGAAGAAAACTTTTGCAAAACTCCTACCATTGGTCAGGAGAAAATACAGGGACGAGTAAAATAGAGTAGAATAGAATAGAATTCTTTATTGGCCAAGTGTGGTTGGACACACAAGGAATTTGTCTCTGGTGCATATGCTGCTCTCTGTGTACATAAAAAGATAAGATACATTCATCAAGAACCATAGTGTCAGCTTCTCAGTGCTGACATAGTAAAGAGGGGGTTAAATTCCTGTGAGATTAGTAAGAGAGAGTGCCGTAGAATGATTTAGATAATGACCAATAGGATAAGGAAGCAAGCCAGGAAAGGGAGGGATGATGGAGCAGAGGTCATTTCCTGGCTGCATATGAGTCCGTGAAGATGTTGTTCTAACAAATAAAAGTTTTTTTTTCTTTATTATCAAAATGTGAGAGGCATCTCATTTCATCAGACAACTCTAGCGTGACACATAGGAGGCAACACTTAGTGATAGTCATAGAGTACTAATAAGCAATCAAATCATTCTAGGAGACAATGAAAACAATATAAGTTGTAAAGATACAAGCAACATGGTTATAGCCATAAGTGGGAAGAGATAAGTACTAGGAAGGATGAGAAGAAGAATAGTAATACAGTCTCAGCAGTTAATTTGACAGTGTTGTGGGAATTAGTGGTTTAAAGTTTCCAATATTTCAATAAAAGGCATCCTTCTTAGAAACTAGCAATACAGGTAGTCCTTGACTTACTGCGACAATTGAGCCCAAAATTTCGGTTGCTAAGTGAGACATTGGTTAAGTGGGTTTTGCCTCATTTTACAACCTTTCTTGCCCCCGTTGTTAAAGTGAATCACTGCAGTTAGTAACCCGGTTGTTAAGTGAATCCGGCTTCCCCAATGACTTTGCTTGTCAGAAGGTTACAAAAAAATGGTGACATGATTCTGGGACACTGCAACCGTCATAGATATGAGTCAGCCGGCAAGCGTCTGGATTTTGAACATATGACCATAAGGATGCTGCAGTTGTAAGTGTGAAAAAGGGTCAGACGTCATTTATTTTCAGCGCTGTTGTAACTTTGAATGTTCACTAAATGTACCATTGTAAGACAAGAACTACCTGTACTTAGCGGATAAGCAGGAAGAGATTGGCAGTGTCTTAGTTTGGTGTGTCAGATGGATCTTTTGGGAAATGTTCCTGCCATCATTTCCCAGATCCTGAATTCCTTATTTTGTGTTTTAAAGGTTGCCTTTAAAGCAAGTCAAACAGAAATTTAATTCCATGGACATGTCCTTGAAAGAGAATCTTCGGGAAATCATTGAGGAGTCTGCAAATAAGTTTGGGTAAAGATACCTTCTTTTTTTTTTTTTAAATGATACAGAATTCTGAACTGATTTTCTCATATACCGTATTTTTCGGATGATAAGACTCTCCGGACTATAAAATGCACCTAGTTCTTGGGGAGGAAAACAAGAAAAAAAAATCTGCCTCTGCTTACCAGCAATTTGCCTCCTGGCAGCGAACAGCCTGATCAGCCTTAGCACAGCCTGATTTAGTACGACCAGCTGATTGGCAATTGGATCTGCCTCTCGGAATACCGCCTATCAGCCATTCCAGGCTGCGGGGATCGCCACCACCCATTGCCGCCTCCGTATACCCCGTTTCTGGCCTCCGGCATCCTGTTTTTGGCCTGTTCCAGGTGGCTGAAAACAGGATGTTGTTTGAGCATCTCCATTGACTCCCCCTTTTGTTTTTCAGAATGAAGGACCTGAGAGTGCAAACCTTCAGTGTCCATTTTGGTTTTAAAAATAAGTTTTTAGCCAGTGACGTTGTGTATGCCACGGCGGCGTTGATGGAGAACGTGGAAAAGGAGAGCCAAACCGATAATTTTATCAAGGCTTTGGATAGTCTTTCCAGGTAATGTACATTTTTTTCCCCTTGTAATCCTAGCATTGGCAAATCTAGACAGCATACTAAAAGAACAGAGACATCACCCAGCTAACAAAAGTGCGTATAGTCAAGGCTGTGGTTTACTCAGTTGCAAGGTATAGCTGTGAAAGTTGGACCATTAGGTAGGCTGAGTGCCAAAGAATGGAGGCCTTTGAACTCTGGTGCTGGAGAAGACTCCTGCGAGTCCCTTGGACTGCAAGGTGATTCAACCGGTCAGTCCTAGAGGAGATCAACCCTGACTGCTCTTTAGAAGGCCAGATCCTGAAGAGGAAACTCAAATACTTTGGCCACCTAATGAGAAGGAAGAACTCACTGGAGAAGAGCCTAATGCTGGGAACGATGGAGGGCAAAAGAAGAAGGGGTGACAGAGAACGAGGTGGCTGGAGGGAGTCACTGAAGCTGTCGGCGTGAGCTTCAAGGGACTCCGGGGGATGGTTGAGGACAGGAAGGCCAGGAGGAACATTGTCGCGATGGGTCGGACACGACTTCGCAACTAACAATAACAACAGATGATGATGGCCACTGATGAGCCTTTGTACTAAAGGGATAGTAAGGAAACATTTCCTAAGAATCTTATGAATGACTTTCCTTCTGGATAAAATCAATGTCTTCATTTTGTTTCTGCTTCCAGAGGTAACCTTGACCAGTTGCTTCAAGGACTGGAGCTGGCCAAGAAGCAGCTGTGTGCCATCCAGCAGACAGTGGCTAGCTGCATCTGCACCAACCTTGTCATCAACCAGGGACCGTTCCTGTACTGCTACCTCATGGAGGTGAATATCCACTTGCACTCACTCCTTTCTCCTTTCCATTCTATATTCCCACCCACCACCACCCTGTGTGTTCCTATCTGTTTGTCTGTCCATCCATCCATCCATATCTATCTATCTATCCACTATTTACTGTATTTTTTTGAGTATAAGGCACACGTTTTCCCCCCCTAAAAGAGGGAGAGGACAAAAAAGAAATAGAAACCTAGATGACACCAGAGTAAATGGAAAAGGGGGGTGGGGGGGTGAAAAGAAAGAAGATTATAAGTAAAAATGTACAATTATGATGATAAAAGTGATAGACTGGGTAGAATTGAAAAGAAGTCGAAAAAGAAGTATATATTATTAGAATATTGGAGTTGCTCTGATACCAAATAGGGAATATATTCCACAACAAAGGAGAGAGGAGTAGAGGGTAAGAAGAGGAGAGGGGGAGAGAGGAATGGAAGAAAGGAGTAGGAGAGAAGGTGAGAAAGGGGGAAAAGAGGGAGAAGAGCGGGGGAAAGAAATGAGAGGAGGAGGGAGAAAGTAGAGGAGAAGAGGGAGGGAAGGGAAAGAAAGGAGAAGGAGAAAAAGTTTTTTTGTGAAACGAGGGAAAAGAAAGGGTAGAAGAGCAACCCAGAATATAATTAAAAGGTCGTATTTTTTATGCTTTCTTTAAGAAAAATACGTATATGTATGACCAATTATGTATAAGAGAATGTACATTTTCATTATGTGTACAAGAAATAAAAATAAAAAAAGTTCTAAGAAAAAAAAGGGTGGAAATGTTGGTGCGTCTTATACACCGAAGACAGCCATTTTTGGCCTCCTGAAACCCCGCCCTGCGCATCCCATTTTTGCAAAAAACAGGCCCGTTTTTCACAAAAACGGTACGCAACGGGTTTGGGACGCCTGCAGAGTGCTCCTGGGGGCTGGGGAGGGCAAAAACGAGATGCGTCGGGAGCTTGGGAGACCAAAAATGGGCTTTTTGTTATTATTTTTATTTTTTTATTTTATTTTATTTTTTTTTTGCAAAAACAGGACATACAGTGGGTTTGGGAGGCCTGCAGAGTGCTCCTGGGGGGCGGGGAGGGCAAAAACTTTTTTTTTCTTATTTTCTTTTTCAAAATCTTGGTGTATCTTATACTCCGGTGCGTCTTAAAGTCTGAAAAATACAGTATCTATCTATTATCTATCTGTCCATGATCTATCTATTCTATTTATCATCTATCCATCCATCCATTCATCATGTATCTATTTTTCTATCCAGCCATCCATTTACCTAGTTATAAATATTTCTTTTTCAGGGTACCCCAGATGTGAAATTATTCTCCAGGCCAATATCCTTATGTCTGCTCACCAAGTGCCTCCTGAAATCCTTTGTTTCTTCTGTAAGTAAGTCATTAATTTACAAAATGGCATCCGCCATTAAAAGCTTTGTTTTTTGAAGCATGACATTTAAGCCATCTTAACCAAAAATACTCTGAACAAGGCCCAAACTAGATATGACTCGCACACCCTAAAGTTTGCTTTAAAAAGAGCATCGGTGCTTTTCTGAACACACACACATACACACAAAATGTTTTGTAAAGAGGAAGTTTCCTTGAAATTGCATACGGATTGGGTGAAAAACTTAAAATCACAGGCTTCCTGCTTGATCTCGTTTCTGTAATCCAACCCTCGAATGCCTTTAAAAATAAAATAAAAACATCCACATTAACTGTTTTAACAACTTGCCTCTTTTTTTGTTACGACATTCAAATGTTTGTCATGACATGCAAATAACATGAAACAAATGTCATGATTTCTGTATAGGTTTGCCCCATTTGTATAGTTACAAATACATGTTGTTTTGCTGTTGTCATAGTTGTTAGAAATTCTAATTAGTATACTTGAATACAGGTAAACCTTAATTTATGACCATAATTCAGCCCAAAATTTGCGAAGTGAGTTTCGCCCTACTTACGACTTTCCTTGCCATGTGTGTTAAGGGATCCCAGCAGTTGTTAAATTAGTAACATGGTTGTCAAGGAGCTCTGTTGGCTCAGCAGACTAAAAGCATTGTAATTAAACACCAGCTGTCTGCATTTACTGTAAGTTCGAATCTCACCAGGCTCAAGGTTGACTCAGCCTTCCATCCTTTCTAAGGTGGGTAAAATGAGGACCCAGTTTGTGGGGGCAATAAGCTGACTTTGTATAAATATACAAAAGTATGAAGGCTATTGCTCAACACATTGTAAGCCGCCCTGAGTCTCCGGAAAAGGGCGGCATATAAATCAATTTTTTAAAAAAAGGATGTTCCTGCTGTTTGGATTTACCTCAGGATGCTCCTGGTGTGTGGATTTACCTCAGGATAGGAGCCTGGATAGCTCAGCAGACTAAAGCATTGTGATTAACTCCAGCTGTCTGCAATTACTGTAAGTTCGAATCTCGCCAGGCTCAAGGTTGACCCAGCCTTCTATCCTTTCTAAGGTGGGTAAAATGAGGACCCAGTTTGTGGGGGCAATAAGCTGACTTTGTATAAATATACAAAAGTATGAAGGCTATTGCTTAACGCATTGTAAGCCGCCCTGAGTCTCCGGAGAAGGGTGGCATATAAATCAAATTTTTTTAAAAAAAGCAGCATCCAGCTTCCCTCATTGACTTGTCATGTCAGTATGTCGTAAAAGGGCATCATGTGGAAACCTCCCCCCACCCAGGAGACTGCAACCGTCATATATATGAACCAGTTGTCAAATCATCTGAATGTAAATCACATGACCATGGGAATGCTGCAACGGTCATAAGTGTGAAAAACGGTCCTAAATCACTTTTTCCAATGCTGTTGTAACTTCAGACGGTCACTAAATGAATTGTTGTAAATTGAAGGCTATCTGTCTCATTATCCATCCATCCATTTTTATACTGCCCTTCTCCCGAGGGACTCAGGGCGGTGTACGGCCACAATAAAACAAATAGGAAGTACAAAATTTAAAAGCACATTAAAACAGGTTAAATATATTGGCCACCCCAATTAAAAAAACCCACCGATTTAAAACACCCCATCCAAATTCTTATTAAGCCAGGCCAGCCTGTTGGAATAGCAGAGTCTTAAGGGCATGGGCCTATAATCTGGTGCTAACCTTACTTGGATAAGTATTGCGGGTGGCATCTTAAAAGCATTTTAATCTTGCTCCAAACTATTTTTATGGTTGCGAGGTATGTCAATCTCTTGTTTTAAAAGCAAGGGAGATTAAAAAAAGGAATCTCAAACTTAACGACACAACAAAACAGCAACGGCAATCCGTGGAAGCGAAGTCTGTTTAAGGATGCTGAACAGCCCCGTCTCTCTCCAGCATTTTCTTCTATCTGCAATCTTTCCCCAGATAGCTTTAATCCTCAAATTTGTCCTTCGCCTGTACTTCAAAAAAAAAACCAGCACCCCAAACCCAGGATGTTGGCCTTAGGATTCTGCCTTTGAGCTTCCGACTAATCCTTTTAGACTTTAAACTCCTTTTCTGATTCATTTATTTATTCATTTATTAGACCAGAAACAAGCGCTGCAAACTTCTGCCTATGGTTATGGCGGCTCCCATGAATCTCGAGCAAGGGACGGTGATCATGGTGGGGACCCCGCCTCACACGGAAAGCTCCGACAAAAAAAAGTAAGGGCTTTGCCTAATGATTCCTAACCTACAGGAGGGTCTCTTTGATCTCAAATATTTCGGCTGTGTTGAAGATAGGCCTGCTAAGAGCAACCGTTTCAGTGAACAGAATGGAACTTCTGGAATGTTACGGGATCTAGCACGGAGAGAGCAGGAAGAAGTGGCAAGCGAGATCAGAAACGTACGACGTGTAGTTTGCAGGTATCTCACCAAGATGCGTTTTTCTGTTTTTTTTTTTTTTTGTCTAGTTTTTTTGGGAGAGCGTTTGAAAAAGCTGCCGAAAACACCAATTCTCGGACTTTGCACAACCACTTTGACATGTCTAGTGAGTAAAATTCACATATTTTACATATATTTTCCCCTACAGGATGGTACATGAAGCGCATGATGGTAAAACTGGAGGCTAACGTATAGTGCCGTGATGGCGAACCTACGGCACGCATGCCCAAAGTGGCACACGGAGCCATGTCGTCAGGCATGCGCTGTGTCACCTGTTCCTCTTCCAGGTTTCTGGCGCGCATGTGAGAAACCGGAAGAGCTGGTCTTCCATTTTCCAGCGTGAGCATATGCGCTGGCCAGCTGATGAGCACATGCGCATGCATGGCAGTAACCTGAAGACTTGCTGGCCTTCGCACATGCGCTCATCGGAAACCAGAAATACATTTTCCAGTGCATGCTCACCAGCTGATTGGCACATGCGCATGTGCAACAGTAACCTGAAAAAACCGCAAGTACATTCTCTGGTGCTGCATGCCCCTGGGCAACTCCTATTGCTGGTCTTGCCCCAGACGTGCGCAAAGTGCTCCCTTTTTGGCACTTGGTGTTGCGCATACGCGCCCTCCGTTTTCAGCGCTCAGCACCAAAAAGGTTTACCATCACTGATATACAGTAATGCCTAACTGTATTTATAAATCTGCTGCTAAAGTTTGATCGGTGAGACTTTTACTTCACATTGCTGGCTAAGCCATAACGAAGACCATCAATTGCTTAGTTGCAGGCATGAAAACCATTTAGCTTAACGTTTACCACGCTCAGTGAATTTCCATAATCTGCTTTAAATTCTGAATTGATTCTTAAGAACGTAGAAGGCTATTAGGCTGTTGATTATTAGAGAGCCAATGTCTATGGAGATTTTTTTAAAAAATTTAATTTATATGCTGCCCTTCTCCGGAGACTCAGGGCGGCTTACAATGTGTTAAGCAATAGCCTTCATACTTTTGTATATACCTGCTTAGTAGGGCTTTCACCCCACCCCCCACCCCCCGAGGTGTTCTTTTTTATACAAAATCAGCCTATTGCCCCCACAATCTGGGTCCTCATTTCACCTACCTCGAAAGGATGGAAGGCTGAGTCAACCTTGAGCTTGGTGAGATTTGAACTTGCAGGCACCTGGTGTCACTTTAGCACTACTTAAGCTGCTGCGCCACCAAGGCTCTTTTCAGTCATCCATGTGACAGTTGTCCCAAAGGTGCTTTTTCAAAAGGCAGTGTTGTGGTTGGACAGTGAGGAGGCCGGGGAGGAACATGGGTCAGTCCTGGGGAAGGCTCGGACGAGGGCTCTGCATCGGAGGCAGGGAAAGGGCCACCTGGGAGGTACGTGGACCTTAGCGAGGCAGGCGCCTGTTCCCAGTGCGTGCATGCGCAGAGCTGCCAGAAAGCAAGAGCAGTTAAAACAAAAGGCACGACTCGAGAGTAGGCCTTGGAGATGATTGGCACCTCCCATAAGGCTTAAAAGAGAAGCCAAGGCACGTGAGCCTCCGCAGGAAGCAACTTTGTTCATTCTGTGCAGTTTAAAGCCTGAAGCTCTGTTTGATTCTGGACTCCGTGTGGCTTTGCCAATTAGGTCTTTGGCAGCGTGTCAAGGGAGATAAAGGTGGGTGATTAGCAGCCTTATCCCGAAGGACTCTTTACAACTATTGGGGACTCTGAATGAACAGAATTCACAGCTGTTAAAATAAAACAGGTTTTTGGGAGGACTCGTGTGTTTTAGTGACTCAGGAAGCCTAGGTCACAACAGGCAGGTGGACGTTTTTCTTGGGAGATGTTTCGCTTCTCATTCTTCAATTCTGAACTGAACGGTGTAGGATGGAAAGATTTAAATTATATCCCTCCCACTATTCAGTCAGAATTGAAGAAGCTGCTTGGATGAGAAGCGAAACCTCTTCCAGGAAAAACAAAATCCGTTTGCCTTTTGGGGGAAAAAAAAAGATCTTTGGGACATCCTTCAGAAGGTGCACTCAGGATAATGAATTATCCCTCTGACGCTTATTTCCCTTTATTGTTTTAGTAATCGAATTGAAAATGGAAGACAGGAGCAAATTTCTCGACGCCCTTATTGTTCTTTTATCCTAATGGTAAGCTGTTGAAGGACGTTGGTTGTTTCTCTCCCACTACGGGAAAAATATTAGAGCCACTTAACCATTTTTCACATTGTGGCATTGGCTATATTTGGAAAGGGGTTCTTTTCTTGGCAGAAGGGAACTGAGGCCTTACCATCCGTGTGTTTTATTTTGTACATATGAATCTGTAAATATCAAAACTTTGCCTAGATTTTATGCAAGCCTGTTTTAAACCACTTTTAAGAGTTTTAGTGTAACCAATGCCAGTTCTGTGCTTGGGAAAATGTAATGAAATAAATTTTTAAATTTTATATCTTGTTTGATATTAGGACCCTTTCTTGTTTAAAGTACATTAACGTCATATCATAATGCATTAAAAATAATTACATGGGGAAAGTTTCCTTTTAATGTGGCTTCTATGTGACTTGGTATTAGTTGAAAGACATGATAAAAAGTTTTAAAAAATAGTTATTCAATTGTGCGAGGTTCGCATATTTTTAAAAAATTTATCTGCAACTCAGCATTTTCTTGCTTGTAAATCATGATTTCCAGCCAAATTTATTGCGTGAAGTCAGCTAGTTGGGTTATATTGGGGGAAAAAACCATGGGTTTCATGAGTGCAAACCACTTTCATGAGTGTTTGATCAACTGAATTGGCTTATTACTATTCTTATAACTTCCTCGTTTTTCTGGGTGTTACCCTAAAAGAGGACCTGATCTGGGGCTCTCACATTGCAGCACTGATCAAAAGGGCCCCAGCAGAGATTATACTACCTGAGACTTCTCAGGAAACAACAACTGAATGAAAAACTGCTGGTGACCTTCTACCGCTGCACCATAGAGAGTATTTTAACTTACCACACCTGTGTATGGTTTGCCAATTGCACAGTGGCAGGTAGGACAGTACTCCAGAGGATTAACATCATTGCCCAGAGGATCATGGGTTAGAAGAGCTTTATAGCTTCCCCTGCCTTAAGAAAGCTCAGAACATTCTTAAAAATCCATCTCATCTTGGGCACCCTTTTTTTTTTTTAACTATTACCATCTGGCAGCCGGTACAGGGCAATAAAAACAAGGCCAAATAGGCTGAAAAACAGCTTCTATCCCAGAGCAGTAATTATACTGAATTCTACTGTATAGTGCAATATTAATGCAATATCAGGGGTTTTCAATTCAATTGTATAGAATGTGAAGGATGTGGGTTTTGTTTTATTTTTTATGTATAATGTGCATTGAAAATGGCATTTAATTTCATTGTAAGAGGTGCAATGACAATAAAGTAAACTTAAACTTTTGCAGTTTAAGTTAGATTTGAAGCGATAACAGACGATTTTCACTGAAAGAGTGGCTGGATTTGCACCACATGCCGGGTTCCAAACTAAGGCATTTGTTTGGTCTACTACGGGGCTCTCCAAAACTTGGCAACCTTGTGAACTTCAACCCCCAGAATTCCTCAGCCAACCATACCAAGTTGCCAAATTTGGAGACCCCTGGTTTATATAATATGCAAACTCAACCGGGTATTGTGTACAAATGATGCTCACTCACCAGCTGCAATTGGGACCAGAATCTTAAATGGTGTGGACATTTCGCTCAATGTCACGTGTCCATGCTGACTGACAACATCAATTCTGGCTGCGGTTGTTAAGCGAATCACGGGTCGTTAAACACAACATCATACAACTTATGACATCCTGCCGATTTCCTCATTGATGGAAAACGAGTGTGTGAAGTTCGCAAACGGCGATCATAAGATTGTGGGACTCTGCAACCCATCCTAAATGCACACCAGTTACCGATGAATCGTGATTGTGCATTGTTATTGTGGGAACGTTGTGACGGCCACAACTTGAAGACTGCTCATCAGTGTCTTTTTTCCCCAGCACCGTTGTAACTCCGAATGGTCATTGAACAAATGGTTAGTGGGTTAGGATTACCTGTATATGCTTTCTGTCAGTCTTTAGCAAGCTGGCTGGGGAATTCTGGGAGTTGAAGTCCTCCTGCCACCTTCAAGTTGCCAAGGTTGAGAAACACAGCACTAATGTGTTGTACCTATGCATCACAACAAAGCAACACTGATATCTTCTAGGGATCTCAAAGACAAGGATGACTTTAAAAAAACATATTTCAGGACCTTGGACAGCTCAGAGACTCAATTCAATGAGTGAAGCTCTTTTCTCCCGGAAGACTAATTTCTCTATCCCTTTCCAGCCCCATCTTTTTTGTAACTTTTGCTCCACCTTTATTACTTTTTAAGTAACTCAAGGCGGCGAACATACCTCCTACTCTTTCCTCCTGTTTTCTCCACAAGAACAAACCTGTGAGGTGGATTTGGCTGAGATAGTGATTTGTCCAAAGCCTAAGGGGGAAGGGGGACTAAAACTCACCGTGTCCTGGTGATTAGTTCAAAATCATCCAGCTAACTTTCATGTTTAAGGCAGGACTAGAACTCATTGTCACCTGGTGATTAGCCCAAAGTCACCCACATGTCTTTCTTGCCTAACGTGGGACTAGAACTCACCATCTCCTGGTGATTAGTCCAAAATCACCCAGCTGGCTTTCACGTTTAAGGCAGGACTAGAACTCACTGTCACCTGGTGATTAGCCCAAAGTCACTCGTCTTTCTTGCCTAACGTGGGACTAGAACTCACCATCTCCTGATGATTAGTCCAAAATCATCCAGCTGGCTTTCATGTTTAAGGCAGGACTAGAACTCACCATCTCCTGGTGATTGGCCCAGTCACCTACACGTCTTTCTTGCCCAAAATGGGACTAGAACTCACCGTTTCCTATTTTCTAGGCCAGCACTCTAACGACAACAAACTAACTTTCTTATATATCCATCAGAAAAAAGAACTTCTATAGTCTTACGTTGGCCACACATATTACTGGTATAAATATTTTTGGTAACTTTCTTGATATTCCTCTCTTTCTCTTTACCATGCTTAAAGCAATAACCTGTTTCCTTTTAATTATTCATTTCTGTTTATTTTCTTGTAATATGCTGCTTCAGATACATTTGGGTTCCTTGTTGATTTCATACCAGATAAAGTGGCAAGAGGAGCAGTTGTTGCTATAACAAATCCTTGACTGAACCCCTGTTCTCATTACTTTTTATTTTTAAAATTTCTCCAGAAAGAATACTTTGTCGTACGTCAACGATTCATCCTTACTACCACTAGACACTTATCAGATGCTCTGTGGGCCAATTATGAAAGATTTGTGGCTTTTTTTTTCTATCGAAGTTAATAATCAGGCTTGAGCTTTCTTTTGTAATTATAACCATCGTGTTTACAGTTGCTTTATAGATAGTAACATCTTCCAGCTCAAATGCCATGACTTGCAACAGAAATCAATACCCTTTTACCGTGGAAATGTAATCCTCTTCTACAGAATTCTCTTTGTAGTAAATAACAAGTCTCGGTAGTACGTGTGGAATTTTAAAGACTTACAAAGGAAGGCGAAGTCCCTCTTTTTTGGGTGTTCAAAGTATTCTTAGTTTATCAAAATGTAAATTAATACGAAAGAAAATAAGGGGAAAATAAGGGAGGAAAAAGGGAAGAGTGTAGGGCAAAGAAGAAACAAAGAAAGAAAAGCGTTGACTTCCAACTCCCTTTGGTGCATTAGAATGAGAGAACAGCATCAAACCTCAACTTTTTTTGCTTTTATATAATAATACAAACTAGCCATTTCTATAACAACAAAACCTACCTAATCGGCAAAACCCAAAATCAAAGTTTCGTGGGGTTTTTTCCCACCTTAAGCACAGTTCAGAAGTGGCTTCCACGTAGAAACAAAAGTCATTGTGATCGTTTCTTTAATCAGAGCAGTCAATATTGCCATCTCTGCTAAACTCTCATTAGCTTTTGCAGCCATTCTTCCATTGTGGGATGGAAGTCCCTCTTCTTTTTGAGCTGTGGCAGATTAAAGAAAGCTGCATAACGCAAATAGGTGAATTGGATATTTGTATTTTATCAAATTTAGAAACTACCCATCTCTCACACACACAGCAACTCTGGGCGGTGTACAAATGAACTATTTAGGCCTGGCCTAACCTCTCTTCTTTTAGCGTTGAATTTTAATCTGTTTTAAATTGTGTGGGGTGTTTTAATTCTGTCTGGGCCAAATTTATTTAATTTGATTTTATTTGAGTTTTTAAATTTTGTATTTGTGTATTTTTATTGTTGGCTGTTCACCGCCCTGAATCCTTCGGGAGTAGGGCGGTATATAAATCTAATAAATCCTAAATCCTAAAACATCAAAACTATATACAGGTATACACAAGAGAGGAATATGGGGGGCAAGTCAAAAAAAGCATAGCAATTACAGTATTTTTCAGAGTATAAGACGCACCTTCCCCCTGCCCCCCAAAAAGAGGGTGAAAATCTGGGTGTGTCTTATAATCCGAATGTAGCCCCACCCAGCTTCTCAAACGGAGGTTTCAGAGGCTGAAAAAAGCATAAGAAAGGAAGCTTCAGAAAAGAAGCCCCCAAACAGAGCTTCAGAAAAAAAAGCCTCCAAACAGCTTCAGAGGCTTTTTTTTTTTTAAGCTCTGTTTCGGAGGCTTTCAGAGGCAGAAGAAAGTTTTTTCTGAAATGGAGTTTCAGGGGGAAAAAAAGGCACAGAGCTCACAACCAAGGAACCTGTTGCTAAAATTCACCTCTGAGAAGAACTGATTGGGGATATTCCGGGAGGCCGATCCACCTGCCAATCAGCTTTTTTCTTATTTTCCTCTCCAAAAACTAATACTCCGGTGTGTCTTATACTCTGATAAATACAGTAAATTATTGAAGCGGGCAAAGGGAGAAGTGAACTGTTCTAAGTCAAAGGCCTACCTAAAAAAAAAATTATAAGAGATTGCTTCTTTTTCTCTGCCTTTTATTTTAAAATCTGTATTAAGGTTTTAGTCTTACAGTGTAGCTGAATTATAGTAGTGCAGTCAGAAAATACACCAGGGGAACCACAATAAAAGGATTCACGGCAGTCTATACTTACGTGGTCGAAAGCTGACCACGGCAGCTATAAAAACCTTAAAGCTGGGATAAGATGAAAAAATACAAAAGAGAAATGTAGGCTCATTCGCCGGACTGAAATCCCAGGTATGCAGATTTAGAGGTAGACAAAGATTTAAGCAGCACAGCTAACCTGATATTCGTGGTGAGTTTCTTCCCAAAACTTTGCAAATGAACTGAAATTAAAACTTGTACCGTCCACCTGCCTGCAGGCAACAGGCAGGGGAATGGGGTGGCCCATTCTGATAGGCATTGTTTGATTCTAATATAAAAGAATGTTTGTAGCTCAGGTTTGAACTGTGGGGTCCTTGGTACTCTCTGAGCTTGGTTGTTTTCTTCCAGACGTTTTATTATCCAGCTAGGTAACATCATCAGTGTTAGAAGGAAATGGGGTTTGCAGAGTGAAGGCAGAGGAGGAGAAGGAGGGCGGATGTGGGATCCTTGGTCTTCTCTGAGCTTGGTTGTTTTCTTCCAGACTTTTTATTATCCAAATAGGTAACATCAACAGCACTAGAAAAGAATGGGGTGTGTGGAAAGGTGAGGACTGAGGGGGTTATTGGTGCTCTCTGAGCTTGGTTGTCTTCTTGCAGACGTTTTATTACCCAACTAGGTAACATCATCAGTGCTAGAAGGGAGTGGGGTTTGCTCTCTGTTGCTATACAGTAGTGGCCAAAATTGTGGAAATTTTGGGAAAAGTGTATTTTCTAAAACTAGCTAATAACACCACTTTTTTGAGGAGTAGTACCATAAAGGTATATATCAATGGGAAGATAATTTAATCAAGAATGTAGTGCAATAACTTTTATGAAGGGTTTGCTGTTAGACTAGCAGTTACAGTATAAAGAAGAAAAGTGAAACTTGTAGAAAAAACAAGATTATCACAGCAGAAAAAACAAGATATACAAAAATTATCACCATGTCAGTTAATCCTTAGTTGGGTAACCCTCAGCATGAATGACGGCCTTACAACGTCTTCCCATGGAGTGAACCAAGTCTTTTAATTCTGCACCTGTTACAATGTGAAACCAAGATGGAAGGATGGCTTCTATTAACTGGGTTTGATTGCTGGGTCGCTTCTGACTAACAAGTTTCTTTAGTCGGCTCCATAGATTTTCTATTGAGTTAAGGTCTGGGCTATTCCCAGGCCATTCCAGCAGTGGGATAGGATGATCTTGAAACAAGAAGAAAGGAAGGAAGGAAGGAAGGAAGGAAGGAAGGAAGGAAGGAAGGAAGGAAGGAAGGAAGGAAGGAAGAAAGAAAGAAAGAAAGAAAGAAAGAAAGAAAGAAAGAAAAGAAGAAAGAAAGAAAGAAAGAAAGAAAGAAAGAAAGAAAGAAAGAAAGAAAGAAAGAAAGAAAAGTGGTGTTATAAGCCATCAAACCTCAAAAATATACTTTTCCCAAAAGGTTTCCACAATTTTGGCCACTACTGTACAAGCAGCTTCCCCTGTGAGCGTTGGTGCAAGTTTCGTTAATTAGGCTGTTTACTGTCTGAGTTAGTAGTTCCTTAATTGGGGTATTGTTTGATTCTTTTACATTAAACGTTCGGATTTTTTAAAAAAAATCCTTTCTTTGGCTGTCTTTCAAAATACCCTCCGTCTAGCTAGCGAAATGAAACGGGTACCGGGGTGGAGCCTCCCAGCCCAGTGCTAACATTAAAACTTCCAGACGTTCTAAGAAATACGCCTTTTGCCAAGAGGAAACATTAAGAAGCGTTAAGTGCACCAAGAACAATGCAAATCTGGTAGGGTTTTCCTTAATTGGAAACAGAAGGCTAGTCATTTGTGAGCATTTCGGCTCCCTAATTACCGTTTGCAATTTGGCACGGCGAAAGAAGTGAGGCAAAGATTAAGGAACAAGAATGCTGAGGCTTTTTTTTAAAGACAGGATTGAGGGGCAGGGTGGGAGATGCAGGAGCAAGCGACTTGTCTGTTCCGCCTTGTCGTTCATTGGCCATGCGAAGAACTTAAAGTAATATCTAAGGAGTCTGCCTTATTAGAATCCTGAATGGAATGGAATGGAATGGAATGGAACGGAACGGAACGGAACGGAACAGAACAGAACAGTAAATGAAGAGAAGAGAAAATGAATAGAATAGAACAACAGAATAGAACAACAGAATAGAATTTGGAATAGAATAGAATAAGAATAGAATAGAATAGAATAGAATAGAATAGAATAGAATAGAATAGAATAGAATAGAATAGAATAGAATAGAATAGAGCAGAGCAGAGCAGAGCAGAGCAGAGCAGAGCAGAGCAGAGCAGAGCAGAGCAGAACAGTACAGTACAGTACAGTAAATGAGAAGAGAAAATGAATAGAATAGAATAGAACAACAGAATAGAATTTGGAATAGAGTAGAATAGAACAGAACAGAACAGAACAGTAAATGAAGAGAAGAGAAAATGAATAGAATAGAACAACAGAATAGAATTAGGAACAGAATAGAATAGAATAGAATAGAATAGAATAGAACAGAACAGAACAGAACAGAACAGAACAGAATTTTTATTGGCCAAGTGTGATTGGACACCCAAGGAGTTTGTCTTTGGTGCATATGCTCTCAGTGTACATAAAAGACAAGATAAGTTCATTAAGAATCATAAGGTACAACCCTTAATGATAGTCATAAGGAACAAATAAGCAATCAAATCATATTAGGAAACAGTCAAAATAATCGAAGGATGCCAGCAACCATGTTACAGTCATACAGTCGTAAGCGGGAGGAGATGGGTGATAGGAATAATGCAACGATTAATTGTAATAGCGCAGACTTAGTGAATAATTTGACAGTGTTGTGGGAATTATTTGTTTAGCAGAGTGATGGCGTTCAGGGAAAAAACTGTTCTTGTGTCTAGTTCTAATCGCTCCCCTTTTTCCCCGCATTCACTTTGCCAAATTTCAAGGAAGTTTTTTGGGGGAGAAGTGATTGAAAACCACAAGATGGAGGTTGCATTGGGTTGAATGCTGACAATGACATGACCAGAATTAAAGGGATGAGAACAGAATCAAAAGTTGTTGGACTCCATTGTTGTTCTTAGTCAAGGGCTAGTCTTGCAGTCTTGCTCGCTTTCTCTGGTTGGTCAAAACCCAAAGTCCCAACTGGAGTTGTTGTTAGTTGCGAAGTTGTGTTCGACCCATCGCAACCCCATGGACAGCGTCAACCCACCTCACAAGGCTGTTGTGGGAAAAATAGGAAGGGGAAAGAGTATTAGATATGTTCACCACCTTGAATTATTTATACAAATAATAAAAGTGAGATATAAATAAACAAACCCAGGATTTTTTTTTCTCTCTAATAGCTTTTAATGCTTTAGACATGAATTTCCAAAATAAATAATAATGTTTTATAGAATAAATGATAATGCTATTTCACACAATAAGCCTTACAACTTCATTTAGTTGGATTCGGACAACAAAACTTTGTGCTTTAACTAGATACTTCAATGTAGCCCATGACTGTTCCCTCCAGTTTGGAATAATTGTTTAATAATAAGCCAAGATTTTTAAAAATATGTTGATCTTAGAGCATTTACAGTTGGTTGATTGTATTGCACAAAGCTAGGTAAGTAGGATAATGAAGTAAATTACGGCTCATTTAAATTGTGGGTAGCATATTATATAACCTGTGGTCACTGGTGTCCTTTCCGGAGCCGAGAGAATACGAGAGAAATTCGTCACCCTGTTTCTTTAGATTAGTCACTAAGATGAATATCTCTGCGGACCTTGTAAGCGGTTAGGCATTTCCTGGAAAATGGCTGCATTCATTTTGAACCCTGAGCAGGCAAATTGGAAGTTTCTACCAGAATGACTGGAAGAAGAAAAATGTTTGAATAGCTTCAATGCCATGCCCCCGATTGTTTTTTTTTGCTTGCAGGATGTGGTCTTTTCTCAAGAATTCGGGACCTGACATGTTCTGACAGCTTAGGTAGGAAAGTGCTTGATTTTTCTAGCTAAGAAAAAGGGAGATATATCCCTTTTTCTTAGCATATATAAAACACGTGCCAGCCACATGACCACGGAGACATCTTCGGACAGCGCTGGCTCTTCGGCTTTGAAACGGAGATGAGCACCGCCCCCTAGAGTCGGGAACGACTAGCACATATGTGCGAGGGGAATCTTTACATATATGTGTGTGTGTAAGTGTGTGAGTAAAGGTTCCTTCGCACATATGTGCTAGTCGTTCCTGACTCTAGGGGACGGTGCTCATCTCTGTTTCAAAGCCGAAGAGCCAGCGCTGTCCGAAGACGTCTCTGTGGTCATGTGGCTAACATGACTAAACACCAAAGGCGCACGGAACGCTGTTCCCTTCCCACCAAAGGTGGTCCTTATTTTTCCACTTGCATTTTTGACGTGCTTTCGAACTGCTAGGTTGGCAGAAGCTGGGACAAGTCACGGGAGCTCCCCCCGTTAGGCGGCCCTAGGGATTCGAACTGCTGAAGCTTTTGATCGACAAGCTTAGCGTCTTAGCCACTGAGCCACCATCATACTAGGAAATAATATAAATAGTAAGAATACAAGCAACAAAGTTACAGTCCTAAGTGGGGAGAGATGGATGTTAGGAACAGTGAGAAGACTAATTGTAATGCAGACTTAGTGAATAGTTTGACAGTGTTGGGGGAATTATTTGTTGAGCAGAGTGACGGCATTCGGGAAAAACCTGTCCTTGTGTCTAGTTCTTCTGGTGTGCAGAGCTCTATAGCGTCGTTTTGAGGGTAGGAGTTGAAACCATTTATGTGAGTGATGGCTAACCTTTTCCAGACCAAGTGCCCAAAGCAAACCTGAACCCCCCCAAATGCAATGTGCATGAGCCCCCCGTGGATGCACATGTGCCCCCTGCACACACCCTGCCTCTGCGTGCATGCACACACGGCCCTCTACGCACATGCTCCACCCCTGCACATGCATGGCAGAGACCCAGCTGGCCGGCTGGAGGCATGCACGCATGCATGGCAGAGCTGAACTGTGGGGATGGCTCATGTGCCATCACAATTTCTCCATCACAGACCTATACAATACTCATCTTGGGTAGCATGAACAATTGCTACGAGACGACGTTTCTACTATCACACATTGCTATTTTAATAAGCCCAATATGATTTTGGTAACCCCAAAGCCTGAAGCAATATTTTTTTAAAAAAACCGTGTATAATAAATACATAAATGGGAAAAAACCGCCCAATGTAGGATTTGGACACTTGATCGTCGAAAAACAACAGCCGGGGAAATCTCGAGAGAAATAAAATCACCGGCCTCCACTTTGTGTGTTTCAAGCGGGCGCTTCTCAAAAAGCTGAAAAGGTGACATTCTTGAGAGCGTACAGATTTCAGCTGGTCGTCAAGGAGCAATTGTGGACGTCACCGCAATGTCCATTTCGGGAAAACGTGTGTCTTTTGTCGCTTAAACGGGGCTGTATTTGCATTGTTCTCACTCTCTCTCTCTCTTTCTCTCTCTGTCTATAAATCAGAAACACCAACAGCTAACCCTCTTGCTTAAAGAGGGTAAAGTAAGATGGTATTTATCTAGATGGTTGTGAGGATGCAGCCTGATTTGGAAGAACGGAGGCCAAAATCTTTCGGGGACCAGAAGTTAAATGCAACGAACCAGATTTCAAAAACGTTGGTTGAGCCAGAAGCGAAGAAGTGGTCATTTTTAGGACAAAGAGCTACGTTTGATTTAGTGTGTGTGTCTTCTCTCGGGAACAATTGCGACTTGTCCTCCAGCTGCATATTACCTCCCCCTCAGCTTGGCCTGCTGTTGTCACGCTGCTGCTGCTCTGTTTCCCTCTTAACAATGGCTTACTACGTCCTCATTTGCTGGGTTCCTGCATATATTAAGCAAAACCTGGGTGTGCGAACCCTGTCATGTGAGTTCCCACAGCGTTAAGCCTAACCCACACTGTGGCTTGATGCAATCTGGAAAACACTTGAGCATTTAGTGATTTTCACTCATCCCGGACATTGTTTGGTTTTTTTTTTTCCAAAAAGCAACTGGTCTTTTTTTTCCCCCGCCTTCTTTGAAAAGGTTTTGTTCCTCATACAAGAAGCTTCGTGGGTTGAGAAGTCCAGCTGCCCTCTGGTAAAAATATCCTTGGGCATTTCTTCTCCAGGGCTTCCCAGAGGTTTCAGATCAGATCTGGTTGAAACCCAACCCTGGATCAGATGGGACTCTCTTACCTGGACTTTTGTGACTTTCTAAATACAGATGGTACAAGAGGGACGCGGTGGCTCAGTGGCTAAGATACTGAGCTTGCCGATCGAAAGGTTCGAATCCCTAGTGCTGCCACGTAACGGGGTGAGCTCCCGTGACTTGTCCCAGCTTCTGCCAACCTAGCAGTTCGAAAGCACGTAAAAAATGCAAGTAGAAAAATAGGGACCACCTTTGATGGGAAGGGAACAGCATTCCGTGTGCCTTTTGGCATTGAGTCATGCCGGCCACATGACTACGGAGACATCTTTGGACAGAGCTGGCTCTTTGGCTTTGAAACAGAGATGAGCACCACCCCCTAGAGTCAGGAACGACTAGCACGTATGTGCCCTTACCTAAATACAGATAAAAACAAATAATTCCCTCAACACTGCCAAACTATTCACTAAGTCTGCACTACTATTAATCTCATCATTCCTATCACCCACCTCCTCCCACTTATGACTGCATGACTGTAACTTTGTTGCTGGTATCCTTACGATTTATATTGATATTGTTCCTGATTGCTTATTTGTACCCTATGGCTATCATTAAGTGTTGTACCTTATGGTTCTTGATGAATGTATCTTTTCTTTTATGTACACTGAGAGCGTATGCACTGAAGACAAATTCCTCGTGTGCCCAATCACACTTGGCCAATAAAAAAAATTCTATTCTATTCTATTCTATTCTATTCTATTCTATTCTATTCTATTCTATTCTATTCTATTCTATTCTATTCTATTCTATTCTATTCTATTCCATTCCATTCCATTCCATTCCATTCCATTCCATTCCATTCCATTTCTCTCATTCTATTCTGTTCTATTCTACTTCTCTCAGTCTGTTCTGTTCTGTTCCGTTCCGTTCCGTTCCATTCTGTTCTATTCAATTCTATTATTCTATTCTATTCCATTCCATTCCATTCCACTCTATTCTACTTCTCTCATTCTATTCTATTCTATTCTATTCTATTCTATTCTATTCTATTCTATTCTATTCTATTCTATTCTATTCTATTCTATTCTATTCTATTCTATTCTATTTTCTATTCCATTCCATTCCATTCCATTCCATTCCATTCCATTCCATTCCATTCATTCCATTCCATTCCATTCCATTTCTCTCATTCTATTCTGTTCTGTTCTACTTCTCTCATTCTATTCTGTTCTGTTTTATCCCGTTCGGTTCCATTCTGTTCTGTTCTATCCAATTCTATTATTCTATTCTATTCCATTCCATTCCACTCTATTCTACTTCTCTCATTCTATTCTATTCTATTCCATTCCATTCCATTCCATTCCATTCCATTTCTCTCATTCTATTCTGTTCTATTCTACTTCTCTCATTCTATTCTGTTCTGTTCTGTTCCATTCTGTTCTGTTCTATCCAATTCTATTATTCTATTCCATTCCACTCCACTCTATTCTACTTCTCTCATTCTATTCTATTCTATTCTATTATATTCTATTCTATTCTATTCTATTCTATTCTATTCTATTCTATTCTATTCCTCAATTTACAACAGCTTCTTTAGTGACCATTCAAAGTTACGCTTGGCATCTGCCTCATATTTATGACGGTTGCAGCATCCATCTGATCCCCTTTTCCGACCTTCTGACAATTGAGGTCAATGGCAAAGCCAGAGTCACTTAACTGCCGTGTGACTCACTAACGTAACAGCAGCAGTGACTCCCTTAACAACTGTGGCAAGCAAGGTCGTAGAACGGGGCAAAATGCGTTTCACAAACGTCTCGTTTAACAAAAGAAATGGGGGGGGGGCTGGATTGTTGTCGTAAAACGAGAACTACCTGCAAAAGCGAAATCCCCCTCAGTCATTGCTTATTGGTGTCAGCAATCCGCCGCCACCGTTAGCAACGGTCTTCTTTTAAAAACTTTCTTCAAAGTTGATGGTCTGTTTGGTTGTAACTCTGCTCAAGCCCCATCTTTTTTTAAAAAAAAATAAGAATAATAAATGGGGGGGAAAGGATATCTGTTGGGCGAGCCAGGAAAACCCTTTGGCCTTTCCTATCAGCTAAATAGCCTATTATGGGGGACAAGGATAACAGTCTTTCACTTCCATACAAATAGACCTTGCCCTTATCTCCAAACAGAAGGCAAGGATGAGAGGGGGGAAAAAGAACAGATAAAAGTCTTGCCAAGGGAGATAAGCGATTCCTTCTTGCCAGATTTCCTGCCGATGATTTCCTTGGATGTCTCAGCCAAGATGCGGCCTGCCCAAAACGCAGCGTGCTGAACAGTGGTGGAATGCAATTTTTTTTTTTTTACTACCGGTTCTATGGGCGTAGCTTGGTGGGCGTGGTGGGGTTTGTTGGGCGTGGCAGGGGAAGGATATTGCAAAATCTCCATTCCCTCCCCACTCCTGGGGGAAGAATACTGCAAAATCCCCATTCCCTCCCCACTCCTGCGGAAGGATACTGCAAAATGTGTAGCGTAGGGGGCTAATGCCTCCTACTAAAGGCAGCAATTAACATCAGCTGCCTGTAATTTCTCTGAGTTCAATCCTAGCCAGGCTCAAGGTCGACTCAGCCTTCCATCCTTTTTAAGGTGGATAAATTGAGGACCCAGTTTGTGGGGGCAATAAGATGACTTTGTATAAATATATACAAAAGTATGAAGGCTATTGCTTAACGCCTTGTAAGCCTCCCTGAGTCTCCGGAGAAGGGCGGCATATAAATCAAATTTTTTTTAAAAAAAATCCCCATTCCCACCCCACTCCAGGGGAAAGATACTGCAAAATCCCCATTCCCTCCCCACTCCACTGTTTTGCCAACTCTTTCTCGTGGTGGCTGCTTAGCTCCAACAACTGCTTCCTATTGGGGGCCCTAAGGAGCCTGGGGGAGGCGAGGCAGGCGAGGAGTGGCTGGGAGGGGAGGGGCGAGTAGAGGCTGGCGAGGCGCCCCTCGCCCTGAGTGACATCGAGTTGGCCATGCCCACCCAGTCACATGACCACCTCGCCACGCCCACCCAGCCGATCATTAGGCAGATAATATTCGTGCTCTGCGGGATTTATAATTATGAATTTAGTGGTCCCTGGGGTCTGAAAGGTTGGGAACCTCTGCCCTAGACCCGTGATGGCGAACGTGTGGCATGTGGAGCCATATCTGTAGGCAAGTGAGCATTGCCCTAGCTCAGCTCCAGTGTGCATGCATGCACTGACCAGCTGATTTTTGGATCTTCTGGACCCACCGGAAGTCGGGAAATGGGCTATTTCCGGCCTCCAGGTGGAGGGACGCAATTTTCTCCCTCCCCAGGCTCCTAGAAAGCCTCTGGAGCCTGGGGAGGGAGAAAAACGGGTCTACCGAGCCCACTGTGACATCAGATGCCATAAGGAGGGGGGAGCACGGGGGGATTGTGTGCGCATGCGCGGGGCACATTGAATTACGGGTGTGGGCACGTGCGTGTGTGAACCTCTCCCCCACTCCCCCCGCTTTTGGCACACATGAGCCTGGTGGCGCAGTGGACTAAAGTGCTGTTAAAGTAGCACTTAAGTTGCCAGCTGCCTACAATTACTGTGAGTTTGAATCTCACCAGGCTCAAGATTGACTCAGCCTTCCATCCTTCTGAGGTAGATAAAATGAGGACCCGGATTGTGGGGGCAATAAGCTGATTTTGTATAAAAAAGAACACCGCTTTGGGGGGGGGGGCAAAAGCCCTACTAAGCAGGTATATACAAAAGTATGAATGCTATTGCTTAACGCATTGTAAGCCGCCCTGAGTCTCCGGAGAAGGGCGGCATAGAAATCAAACCGATAGATAGATAGATAGATAGATAGATAGATAGATAGATAGATAGATAGATAGATAGATAGATAGATAGATAGATAAGCCATCACTGCCCTAGACCATATTCCAGATAAATGGCTGTCCAATCTCTTCTTGAAAACTGGTTCATTGTCCTCACCATCAGGAGATTTCTCCGTATTTCTAGCTGCTTCTCTCCCGGATTCTGGATGAAAGGAATCCTGCGGTCTGAATGTAAACTGTCTATTTCTATTCTGCAAACAGTGCAAGGGCGTTTCTTTTGTAATCACAGTATTTCTGTCCTGAAAGCCACTGGATCCCAGCAAAGGATCTTCCAGGCAGGCTTATATTACCCATCTAACCCCATAGTTAGACTCTGCCTGGCCTCTGCAGTTCCTTAGTCAAATCTTTAATTACAACACAGGGTGATTTCAGCCAGCACATTTGGGGAGGGGAGGGAGGTGGATAAATGTCCCCATGGTAACCGGGAAGCTTTTGACGTTGCTTGGCTACCCAACCCTTGTTAGGCCAGAGAAACGAAGCCTCTGGCAATAAATCAATCCAGGGTTTGCATTATCCTCTGGCATTTTGGGGGACCTTATTTGCAATCCACACTTTCTCCTCGCCATTCCCCAGATAGCCTTTATTGTGACCCTTAAGCTGGGCAGAGCAGGGAGGAAATTCAAGGTTTAAACAAGGAAAAGAATAAACGCTTTTCCTGTCATATACGGGGTGGGGGGTGGGGGAGGGAAAAACGGCTCTTCAAATCCGCTTTGAGCCCTTGAGGCTTTGTCTGCTTTTGTGAGTCAGGAAACTCAGAATTGAAACTGCTTTTAAAGCCTTTCTTTCTTTCTTTCTTTCTTTCTTTCTTTCTTTCTTTCTTTCTTTCTTTCTTTCTTTCTTTCTTTCTTTCTTTCTTTCTCTCTCTCTCTCTCTCTCTCTCTCTCTCTCTCTCTCTCCCTCCCTTCTTCCTTCCCATCTCCTTTCTTCTTTCTGTCTGTCTGTCTCTATCTTCTTCCTTCCTTTCTTCCTTCCTTCCTCTCTCTCTCTCTCTCATTCATTCTATCTCTCTTTTCTTCTCCTTCCTTTCCCTTCCCATCTTCTGTCTGTCTGTCTGTCTCTATGTCCTTTCCTTCCTCCTCCCTCCCTCTCCCTTTCTTTTCCTTTCCTTCCCTTCCCTTCCCTTCCCTTCCCTTCCCTTCCCTTCCCTTCCCTTTCCTTTCCTTTCCTTTCCTTTCCTTTCCTTTCCTTTCCTTTCCTTTCCTTTCCTTTCCTTTCCTTTCCTTTCCTTTCCCTCTTCTTCTTGACCTGTCCTATCCTGTCCTGTCCTTTCCTTTCCCTTCCTTTCCCTCTTCTTCCTGTCCTGTCCTGTCCTTTCCTTTCCTTTCCTTTCCTGTCCTTTCCTTTCCTTTCCTTTCCTTTCCTTTCCTTTCCTTTCCTTTCCTTTCCTTTCCTTTCCTTTACATCAGTATAAAATTATGGTGAAAATCTATGTGCTCGCTAAGAGAGTCAACAACAATTCGATGCTGCATAACCAAACTCAATCCTTTGGGCATCTCAAGAAGGGGCCACAGTCTACTAAAGTCTGGGTCATAATTGCCTTTAAATAATTGTCCTATGGATGTACGTGCGTTTCGTGGCCTTACAAGCTCCTTTGATTCCTGTTAGGTGATATGGAAAACTCCCTATCCAATTCTTTACATTGCTATATATCCTAGCGAAACAAAGGGGCCTCCAGCCGAGGAATGGCAAATACATCAGCATTACGATATAACGGAAGGGGGAAATGCTGTCCTAAACATTCTGTTGAAAAAAATAATGACCTGCTATTTCCTTTTTCCTTTGCTTGGTGACTTGCATTTCCTGGTCAGAGAACAGCCAGGTTTGAGCTGGATTTGCTAGGCTATCCGGAGGGTATGGTTAAACCCTTCCATGGATAACTTAACCTTTCATTAATGAAGGCTTTGATTGAAAAGGAAAAAGAAACTGAAAATAACCTGCAAGAAACCCCCCCAATGTTTATCTAGGTCAGCTTAGAGACAGAAACGGGCTGTCACGAGAGTGAAAGCAAGGAACTGGGATTCACTCTAAAATAAATCTATTTTTGCAGGATTCAATCTAGTGTCGGTCACCGGAACCAGACCTTTTGTTCTTCCGAGCTTTCGGATTCGTGCTGGAGCCCATCCTGAAGAGAAGTTCCCCGAGGATGGGATCCGAAAGCTCGGAAGATAAAACCTCTCGTCCCGATGACCGACCCAGATTGGATCTTGCAACATTATCCTGGGACACATATATTCGCCTTCCTTTATGAAATCTATTTTTGTTTTAAAAGCAATTTCCAAACGGGAAGTCAAGTCTTGAATTAGATGGATGGAAAATACATTATAGGCCAGGAGTCTCTAACCTTGGCAACTTTAAGTTTTCCCGAACGCCATCACTCTGCTAAACAATATAATTCCCTCAATACAGGGGTGAAATCCACAGGTTCTGACAGATTCTGGAGAACCAGTAGTTGAAAATTTTAGTAGTTTGGAGAACCGGCAAATACCATCTCTGGCTGGCCCCCGAGCGGGGTAGAAATGGAGATTTTGCAGTATCCTTCCCCTGCCACGCCCACCAAGCCACACCATGCCCACCAAGCCACGCCCACAGAACTGGTAGTAAAAAAATTTGGATTTCACCACTGCCTCACCACTGTCAAACTAGTTACTAAGTCTGTGTTACTATTAATCTTCTCATCGTTCCCACCACCCATCTCCTCCCACTAATGAGTGTAACCTTGTTGCTGGTATCCTTAAGATTTATATTGACTGTTTCCCTATGAGTATCATTAAGTGTTGTACCTTATGATTCTTGACGAATGTATCTTTTCTTTTTATGTACACTGAGAGCGTATGCACGAAAGACAAATTCCTTGTGCGTCCAATCACACTTGGCCAATAAAGAATTCTATTCTATTCTATTCTATTCTATTCTATTCTATTCTATTCTATTCTATTCTATTCTATTCTATTCTATTCTATTCTATTCTATTCTATTCTATTTAAACCAGGCGGACTTCAACTCCCAGAATTTCCCAGCCAGCTTTGCTTTGCTAGCTGGGCAATTCTGGGAGTTGAAGTCCGCCAGGTTTAAAGTTGCCATGGTTGGTGACCCCTGTTATAGGCCATTCCCAATGGGTGGGACAAGCCTAGCAGAATAGAGCCTCAAACTGGCCTGTTGTTCACGCTAAGACTCCTGCCTGGATTGCTGCAAGTTGGGTTTTGAGTTTATTTCTTTCCTGAAAAAGCTTTCATTGCTAACAGTAAGTAAATATTGTCTCAAGCTCCCCCTTGTAGAATGGGGGGAGGTGAGGTTTAAACTCTGTCTCAAGCTCCCCCTTGTAAAATGGGGGGAGGTGAGGTTTAAACTCTTGTATAGGACACCACTTCTGATAAAACCAGTATCTGATCAGACACTTAGCTAAAAAAAATCACAATGTAATCCAGAGGTGGGTTTCAGCAGGTTCTGACCAGTTCTGGAGAACCGGTAGTAAAAATTCTGACTGGCTCCACCCCCATCTATTCTCTGCCTCCCAATTCCCAGCTGATCGGGAGGAAATGGGGATTTTGCAGTATCCTTTCCCTGCAGTGGGGTGGGAATGGAGATTTTACGGCATCCTTCCCCTGCCACGCCCATCAAGCCATGCCCACAGAACCGGTAGTAAAAAAATTTGAAACCCACCACTGATCTAATCATCGTCTTCGAATGGTTTCCTGCTTCAGAAGTACCTGGATTTGCTACTTCACAGAAGCGGGTTAACGTGTGTGTGCGTGTCAACGGTGGGTTTCAGAATTTTTACTACTGGTTCTGTGGGTGTGGCTTGGTGGGCGTGGAAGGGGAAGGATACTGTAAAATCTCCATTCCCTCCCCAATCCAGGGGAAGGTTACTGCAAAATCCCCATTTCCTCCCAATCAGCTGGGACTTGGGAGGCAGAGAATAGATAGAGGCAGGGCCAGTGAGAATTTTTACAACCGGTTCTCCGAACTACTCAGAATTTCCACTACCGGTTTTCCAGAACTGATCAGAACCTGCTGAAACCTACCTCTGGTGTGTATGTGTGTATGTGTGTGTGTGTGTGTGTGTAGCAGGAAATTGGGGGAGGGGGGAGAGATGGGTTGGGCTGAGCGAGAGGAACTAGCTCAAAGTGACCCAGCTGGCTTTCTGGCGAAAAGTGGGAACTAGAACTCACCCTCTCCTGGTGATTGACCCAAAGTCAGTTTTCATGCATAAGACAGAACTAGAACTCATAGACTCCCACTTTCTAGCCTGGTGCCTTAATCACTAGACCACTCCCACTTTAGGCATGAAAGCCAACTGGCTGACTTTGGGCCAATTTATTTATTTATTTATTTATTACACGTATTTATATATGTATACAGTCACCAGGAGACTGTGAGTTCTAGTTCCATTTTAGGCATGAAAGCCAGCTGGGTGACTTTGGGCCAGTCACTCTGTTAGTCCAACTCACCTCACTGGGATTGTTGTTGTGTAAGCTTACATTTGCAAACCGGTAGCAAAGGTAAGTGAATGTAACCCCTGGTTAGTGTGCTTTCTGGACTTCTATCCAGTTGTCTTGTTTTGTAAAACTTCGATTCGTTTTTTTTTTAATTAAACCTGTTGCTGTTTGCACCAATGCAGACAATTTCCCCACTCAGCCCTCTGCTCTCCCCTCAGCTTCCAACTAAGACAGATTTAGTAACCTGAGATTCTCAGATCCAGCTAAAGACAGCCTAGCTCTCAACTCCATCCCATTTACTATTTCTGGAAATCCTGTTGTAGGCAGTTTAAGCCAAACCACTCATTTCCCTCCTTGTCCCTTCTCTCTATCTGGAGATTCCCCGATCGCCTTCACCAAGCCTGGATAATGTCGTTTTCTGCATCTCAATCTATCTTGCCCGGACGATGATCCAAATCAACGAAACGAAGTTTAATAAAGCATGCTGGCATTACGGATTATATCTCACTTTGCCTGACCTCTGAGGTCCTATCTTGATTTTATCCATATTCAAAAATTTGATGCCCTAGGAAAGGTTAACCATGTCCTGCAAACTCCAGCACTGGCAAATGTTGCAGGTGATCCTTGACTTACAACCCCTAGTATAGCAACCGTTCAAACGGCGCTGGAAAAAAAATAAGTGGCAACTGATCCTTGCATTTATGACCGTCGTAACATCTCCAGGATCACGGGCTCAAAATCCAGGCCTTGAGCATTCTGCATGTATTCAGGACAGATGCCATGTTCCAATGTCGTGTGATCTTCCCAACTGGCTTCCCACAAGCAAAGTCTTTGGGAGGTGCCAGATCTGCTTAGCCACCGCATGACTCACTAAACAACGACAACGATTCGCATTTACGACCACGGCAAAAAAAAAAGGTTGTAAAATGGGGCACGATTCACATTAACAACCGCCTAGCTGAGATACGAAATTCTGGGGTCTCAATTGTGGTGAGTCGAAGATTACCTGTACAGATAGTCCTCCATTTATAATAGTCCGTTTAGTGACCGTTCGAAGTTGTAACAGCACTGCAAAAAGTGACTGATGGCTACTTTTCCACACTTAGTGACAGCCTCCCAGTGGTCAGTCACATGATCAAAATTCAGACCCTTGGCAACTGGTTCATACTTACGACTGTTGCTGTGTTCTGAGGTCACATGACTCCCCCTTTTGTGACCTGACAAGCCAAGTCCATGGGGAAAGACAGATTCACTTAACAACCGGGTGACTAACTAATCAACGGCAGCGATTCCCTTAACCCCTGAGGCAAGGAAGGTCGTAAAAAGGAGCAACATTCACTTAACAAATGTCTCGCTCAACAACGGAAACGTTGGGCTCCGTTGTGGTCGTAAGTCGAGGACTACCTGTAATGTTATTCAGGTGCTCGGATGTGTTAATATTTTGCTGTAATAGGCCATCTAATTAAAAGAAAGGAGTTTCAAGACCAGAGAGAAATGAAGAGCCGAAATGCAGAAGAACGATTCTTTTTGCATAGAAAGAACTGCTAAGAAGTCCGTACTGTTTTTCCCCGAAAATAAAACCCTGTCTTATATTTTTTTGAACCCTGAAATAAGCTCTTGGCCTTATTTTTTGAGGGGGTTCTTATTATTTTGGGCCGCATTGAGCAAGACGGGGATCCTCTTGCTATCTTACCTGATTTCCAGTTCTGTCTCCCTAACCCTAACCAGAGGAAATGGCGGGGACCGGCTGCGTGTGCAAAATATTTAAATATTTTCGGGGAGGTCTTAATTCAAGTCAAATCTTTATTGTCAGTGCACAACATACGTACAATGAGATTGAGCTCCCTCAGTGCACACCCTCTCCCAACACAATACAACTCACTGTGAATTTTGGGGAGGAGGGCTTATTTTGGCGGGGGAGGGCTTATTTTTGGGGAAACACAGTAGTTATTAAAAACTAAATGTTAGTCTGATGCTTTTCCTCCCTCGTTTGAGCTTATCGTCTCATGCAACCAACGAAACCTGGAAACCAAACCGATACTTTTTAAGTTCCAGACTGGAAACATCTGGAAAGTGACAGGAGGCTAAGAAAATATCTCCCACCCACCCTAAATACCTGGCAGTTCACAGCCTCTTGCCAATCTCATCTCCCCCAGTTAATCATACTAAGTGTCTTAGTCTGTGATGGAAGGCTTTTATAAAAAAACAAATTAGTCATTTAAAAAAAAAGGTTCACCAAGTAACCTTGAAAATACATACTTCAAAAGCAGGAAGAGCGTAGAGGAAAAAAATATTGTTCGTTTTTCTTTTTTTGGCTATCTGAACAAGTCATGTTCTTTACGGATAACCACACTAACACATGAAAAGGAGACATGTTATCATTTCATATATATATATATATATATTATAAATATGCAGAATATATATAGAATATATACCAAGATCTTATTTGAGAACACTGTTGATGAAGACAGAGTTTCTTAAGTTACAGTGTGAAATAATAATAATAATCATCATCATAAAAAAAATACAGTACCAGAATTATCCCTGCTCCGAATCCACTGAAGGGGATTAAAAATTGATGGTTACAAATGGAAAGAGAACTGGGGTAAACTCTGAAACTTTGACAAACAGAACATTCTCTGCTGGATTTAAAAAAAACCCCAGGGTGGATTTTTATTTGGCACACAAAAAGAAATCAATATTGAAACGGATATTTGCAAACAAAAACATCCAGCCCAAATTTCACCGAGTTATCCCATAACTTAAAAGATGATAGTTACATCATTTAAAAACAAGGCAGCACAGATAAATGGCAAACACCCCCACCCCCCTACTTTTGAAGTTGGCCTGGTGAAAAACCAACAAGAAGACAGAAATTTTTTTCCCCCCTTGGAATAAAATCTGTTTTAGAGGACAAACCGTCAAAGGAAAGACCATGAAGTAAAAAAAAATTGCTAGTTAAAATAGGCAGCTCTGAATGCCAAGTCATGCCAAGTCTAATTTTGTTCAAGGGATGTTTCACCCAGTATTAAAAGAGAGAAGGAAGAAGGGGGGGGGGAAATAAAAAGAAAGTAGTGATAGGGAAAGAAGGGAAGTTTAGAAAGGGAAGAGAACATCCCCACTCCAATAAAATCCCATTAAAAATGGTGCAGGCTTAGGGCTTCGAGAAGAAGTAGCCACCTCTCACACCTTCACATTAACTCCTAAAACACAACTCCCTCTGGTCATCTCAGTAACAGAGTCAGAAGGGACCTTGGAGGTCATCTAGTCCGACCCCATCTCGGCAGAATACACCCCAAAAGTCAGAAGCCGCCCCCCCTTCCCACTTATATTTACAAGATCAGTGTCCCTCCCTCATCCCAAACAAAGCATCATCCTCTGATATATTGTTTTATCCCATTCCCCCCACCCCCACCTCGCGGGGAAAATATTTAGGAATCATCTAAAAACTAACTTTTTTTTTTTTTTTTACTAAGGGAGAGCTGAAATACCCCCAGGAGCTTCCTCCGAAGAAAAGCCAAGCAGCCAAGTTTACTCAATGAGGGCTAGTACAATTCGAAGTCCATACAGAGAAGAATTCTCAAAGCAAAGGAAGAGTCTCGGGTGCGAATTTTCCTTTTTTGTTGTTGTTGTTGTTGTTGTTGTTGTTGTTGTTGTTGTTGTTGTTTTCCCCAAATAGTTTTCCCCTCCTAAAGTCACAAAAGCGAGGAGGAAGGTCTTCATCCGAGGACCAGCTATCCCTCGCCTCTTCCTCTCCAGCCAACTCTTCCCTCGGGCCCCGCAACGGGGGCGTGTGGCGCTCTTCTTTTTTTTTTAAAATTAAAACAAAATCCCTAAAGCGGACGACGTTTTAACAGTCACAAGCGTTGGAAGGGGCCTTAGAGGTCATCTAGTCCAACCCCTTTTCTCGCCGCAGGAGACCCCCCCCCCCTCGTAGGGATTCGAACCGCCGACCTAGCCAGAGAGAAGCTCTCAGACGTAGTTCTTCTTGTCGTACTCGCCTCCCGCTCCTCCTCCGTTGGAAACCGGGCCGGCGGACCGGCGGGGAGCCGAATACTTCACCGGGAAGCTGCCGCTGTCCTCCTTCCAAGCCGAGGCCCCGCAGATGAGCGCGCCGCCCATCAGGAGAAGCGTGGCGGCCGCCCACCCGAGGTACAGCGCGGCGCCCATCTCTCGCTTCTTGGAAGGCTCCACGTTGGGGTCGTAGAAGTTGCTGATGATGGTGTTGGCGAACCAGGAGGGGGGCACCAGCACCAGCAAGCCGCAGACGAGGAAGAGGCCGCCTCCGATGCCCGCGATCCAGTCCTTGATCTTAGCCCCGCGCAGACAGGTGGTGCACTGCGCTCCCGTGACCGTCACCAGCAAAGCCACCAAGCCCAGCACCGCCCCGATGACCATCAGAGTCCGGCCGGCTTGGATCTGCGGGCTGAGCGCCAGGATGGAGTCGAAGACTTTGCATTGCATCTGCCCGGTGCTTTGCACCACGCAAGCCATCCAGAGTCCTTCCCAGGTAGTCTGCGCCACCACCAGGTGACCCTCGATGAAAGCCGAGACTTGCCACATGGGCAGGGCGGCCACTAAGATCGCCCCTACCCAGCCCAGCACGGACAGGGTCAAGCCCAGTAACTGGATCCCCGTAGACGCCATCCAGGTCAAAAGCAACGCCTTGAGATGCGCGCGGGTGTGGATGCGTGCGCCTTGCTCTCTCGCACTGGCTTTCTCGCCGTCGATCGGTCTCTCCCCTCTGGGTTAGCAGCGCCCTGAGACGTTCCTTTTTCCTCCGGCCCGTCGGGGAAATCTCCGCTTCTCTCTGCTCCGCTCCCGCTTCACACCTTCTCTCTTTGGCTTGATGCGCAAAGGATGCCCGGCTCCACTTTATATAGGCGCGATGCAGCTGCTCCGCTGGGCTCGTTCTGCCCTCCCCGTCGAAGGGAAGGCGAGAGAGACGCGCCCCCCCCTCTCTTTTTCTCCACCGGCCAATAGGAAAAAAGGAACGGCTTCCCCGCAGCCAATCAGGAGGCTCGGAAGACAGAGAAAAAAAAAGTAGTGTTACAATCTCCAAAAAAAAAAAGGAATATCAAAGGATAAGGCGGGTGAGTCAGGATGGGGGGGGGCGCTGGCGTGGGCGAGGGGGGACAGGAGAAAGTGTCTGGGGTGGGGAGGGGGACGGACGCTCCGGTCTGTGACACACCAACTGACCCTTCTTCCCCTTTGTGAAGCCGGGAGAGGCGATGGGGAGGGCGAGCGGGGTACTTCCCAAGTTTGCAAAAAGCATCGCGGCGCGCGGGCGAGACCAAATGGGGAACAACAATGCCTTCGTGCGCGACGTGGGACAGGCAGGGCAGCGGGAATGCGCGTCTTGCAAAATCCTCTCTCTTTCTGCCCCTTATGACAGACAGACAGACAGACAGACAGTGGGGGGCGGAGGACAGACGGACAGAGAAAGAGACAGAGAGAGGGTGGGAGGGAGGGAGAAAGAGAGAGAGAGAGACAGGAGAAAGAGAGAGAAGGAGAGATGAATTGAAAGACAGACACAGAGAGAGAGAGAAACAGAAAGAGTGACAAGAGAGAAAGAGAGGGATGGAGAAAGAGAGACAGAGAAAGAGAGAGAAAAAGACAGAGGGAGAAAGAGAAACAGAGAGAGACAGAGAAAAAGAGAGACGGAGAAAGAGAGAAAAAGAAATAGAGAGAGGGAAGGGAGAAAGAGGAAGAGACAGAGAAAGAGAAGGAGAGACAAATTGAAAGACAGAGACACAGAGAGAGATTGAGAAAGAGTGACAGAGAGAGAGAGAGGGATGGAGAAAGAGACAGAAAGAGAGAGAAAGACAGAGAGGGGGCGGGAGAAAGAGAAACAGAGAGAGAGAGAGAGACGGAGAAAGAGAGAGAGAGAAAGAGATGGAGAAAGAGAGAGAAAAAGAGATAGAGGGGGGGAGGGAGAAAGAGAAACAGAGAGAGAGAGACGGAGAAAGAGAGAGAGAGAGAAAGAGATGGCAAAAGAGAGAAAAAAGAGATAGGGGGAGGAAGAAAGAGAGAAAGAAAGAGAGAGAGAAAGAGAGAGAGACGGAGAAAGAGAGAGAGAAAAAGAGAAGGAGGGGGAGGGAAAAAGAGAGAGAAAGAGGGAGAGACGGAGAAAGAGAGAAAGACACAGACAGAGAGACAGAAAGAGAGAGAGTCAACATCAGTTCATTTTATTTTTATTTTTGCAATATTATTTTCCGGCGGCGGATTTTTAAGTGGGAATTTTTGCTACCGAAAGGAAAAAAAAAATCTGCAGCCAACCATTTGGTTGCCGTGTTTTATTTAAATCACTCTGATAGCTTGGCTTTGCGCTACCTGTATATCCCCAATAATCAAGATACATTTATTTTTCTAAAAGAAACACAAGGTTGTTACCGTGGGTTTAAGCTTCGCCCTCAAAGGGTTGCTAATATTTCTTGTGGATCGGCCCACAAGTTTTGGGTGGCTTGTTCTAGGTTTGAAAAATGTGCCTTATGACTCTTTTTCACACTTACAACCGTTGCAGAATCCCCGTGGTGGCCTGATCAAAATTCAGACGCTGGGCAACTGACTCATATTTATGACGGTTGCCATGGCATGACCTGGGGGGGGGTCATACGATCCACTTTTGCGACCTTCTGACTAGCCAAGTCAATAAGGGAAGCCAGATTCATTTATCAACCGTGTTATTAACTTAACAACTTCAGGGATTCACTTCACTTCAAACGGTGGCAAGGAAGGTTGTAAAAGAAGGCAAAACTCAACTTAACTGTCTCACTGAGCAACAGAGCTTCGGGGCTCAATCGTGGTCGTGATTCGAGGACTACTTGTATTTTGAATAATTCGTTTTGCGTGTGTGGTTGGAAAGCACCCACGATCAAAGTTGTTTCTTTCAATTCTCTTTTTTTCCCCAATTAGGCTTTTGAGGGACGCTTGGTCAGCAGTCTCCTTTCTGAGAATTGATATTATTATTATTATTATTTTATTTTTTTAAAATGATTTATAAGGTTTACAAATCAGCCGGCTCCAAGATTCTAGATATTTTTTTGGATTGATATGATTTCAACCTTCCCAGAGTGCAACTTGTGGAATTAAAGTACAAAAAAAGGCAGATTTCAGATTAATCCAATTAACATTGCTTAACATTGAGAGAAGCTAGACCGTGGAAAAGGGGACTTGGGTTTCTTGGCTGGATGTTTTTAAGCAAAAAGTAATAATAAAATAAAAATATTTTGGGGAGGGTTTTTTCTGTTTTTTGAATAGCAGGAAAGATTTGACAGTCTCAGTGAAAGATTGGACTCTTCCAACTTTATGATTTAAGAATTCTGGGGCATTATTTATTGAATTATTTGATGTTTAGATCATCTGCCATGCTTCTTCAGAGTTCAGTTCAGTTTTGAAATATCTAGTGTTTATCTGCTGATTTTTTTCCGCGTTGCCTGCTATCCTCGTCTTTTAGCTGTTTATAATAAAACACACACACACACGCACCCAAAACCAGAAGTACGAAACACAACGATCAAACAGCAGAGAATATTTGTAGTTCTGGCTTGAATTGTAGAGTCCTTGATAACTTGTTTTCTTGTAAATGAAATGTCTGCCAGAAAACAAGCAAAGATCAGAGAGCACCAAGGACTCCACACAAACAATCCAAAACAATTGAAACCAACAATTAAAAATCTTCTTTTCAAGAGTTGTGTTTTGCAAGTGGCCCCAAAACATTAGAATCGAGATGTGTAAGACTGAAATGAAAAAAAACAAAAACCAATAGACTTTCAAAGTGAATCAAACTCCCTCCAGGTCTCAAATATAGTAGAATATTTTTTAAAAAAAAACAATTATTCAGACAATCTTGTGGTTGTTGTATTTTTGTCCAAAAAACTTCAAATACAATTGTTGATGTATTTTCGCAGCCCCTCCCTTTAACCATATCTCACTTCAGGGGTGAAATCCAGCAGGTTCTGACAGGTTCTAGAGAACCGGTAGCGGAAATTTTGAGTAGTTCAGAGAACGGGCAAATACCACCTCTGACTGGCCCCAGAGTAGGGTGGGAATGGAGATTTTGCACTATCCTTCCCCTGCCACGCCCACCAAGCCACACCATGCCCACCAAGCCACACCCACAGAACCGGTAGTAAAAAAAATTGAATTTCACCATTGATCTCTCTTCCCAACTATAGATCTCAACTCAAAATAGAGAGGATAAAAATATTTTTTGGGAGTGTGGTGGGGATATGGACTGATTGTTGGAATATTGGATTCCCTCAGGAATATTAAAAGATAGTCAAGATGGGAAAATGTATCATGGTGATATTTGTCCATATATATATATTTTTTTTTGGTGGAAGAATTATACTGATGGCTGTGCTAAAAGCAAGTTTCTTTCCGTTGGCTTGTTCGCAAAGGGATGTAGTAAATATTTATCAATCCAGCAATGTGCCATCTTGTTATCTTAAGTCTGCAAGGGAGGCTACCCCTTAGAAACAGACAACAATGTTGTTTTGAGAACACCTAATTCCTTTTGGCAAAGAAGGATTGGGGAAGGGAATGGGGGTGGGGGTGGGGGAGGCCGATCTTACATTTGAAAAGTCGTGGGGGATTTTTTTTCCCTCCCCTGTTTGTTAGGATTAAAGCATTAGATCTCCCTCTCAAGATATATTGGTTTGTTTCAGGACAAGCCCGCTCTCAATAAAACTACATTTCTTGCATCTAAGCTGCTTTAAAACCCGCTCGAGGCTCAGGAAAGGAACTTTTGCTTGCTAATAATACAATTGCTGGTACAAATACATTCCATTGACTCTGTCGGTTAATATTCCTCAAATAGATTTTTTTTTTTAAAAAAAAAGCAGCATCTTTGAACTAAGGAGTGATCTTAAATGCCCCTCGTTTCTTGCTCCCAAACTGTTACTGTATTTCCATTCAGAACAGATGAAGCTTCTTGGATGAGGAGTGAAAAGTCTTTTTCTTCCTCAGGGGAGGGACTCCAGAGTGAATAAAACAGCTGAGGTGCGGCAATCTGCTCTACCGCGCCTATCAGCTGGGGTTAAAACAAAAATAATATAGGTAGGTTATAGCACAGGGATAGGCCGATGGGCCCATCTGATCGTCAGAGCAAACCAATTCGTTCTCAGTTGATCGTCAGAGCTACTGGTACACCCGAAACCGGTCAAAACCGGCTGAATCCCAGCCCTGGTTAAACGGGACTCATTCCAGCATCTGAATTTTTAATCCCACGACCACGGGGACGCTGCAACGGTCATAAGTGTGAAAAACGGTCCTAAATCTCTTCGTTTCAGTGCCGTCGTAACTTTGAACTGTCACTAAATGGACCGTTGTAAGTCGAGGACTACTTGTAGTTGGGAGGAGCTTAATTTTTAAAGAAAACATACACACACACACACACACACATATCCAGAGCCTGGATAGCTCTGCGGACTAAAGCACTGTAATTAACATCCAGCTGTCTGCAATTACACCAGTTCGAATCTTACCAGGCTCAGGGTTGACTCAGCCTTCCATCCTTTCTAAGGTAGGTAAATTGAGGACCCAGTCTGTGGGGGCAATAAGCTGACTTTGTATAAATATATATAAAAGTATGAAGGCTGTTGCTTAACGCATTGTAAGCCGCTCTGAGTCTCTGGAGAAGGGCGGCATATAAATCAAATTTCACCGCCCTGAGTCCTGAAAAAGATTTTTTTATTTTTTTCCTCTCATAAACATATCTTAAATGTGCAATTTCTTATCTAACATACATATTTTCTTTTAACTTTCATACTAATACAATCTTCATCCTAAACAACTGAATTATATTCGGGGTTGCTCTTGTACCATTTCATCTCCCTTGTTTTACAACAAGCCTTCTTCTCCCTCTCCTCTCCTCTCTTTCCTTTCCCTCCCTTCTTCCATCTGCTCTTCTACTTCCTTCTTTCCTCCTCTCCTTCCCCTTCCTTTCCCCCATACCTCCCTTCTTCCTCCCTTCTAACCTTCTCTCCTACTCTTGTTTCCCCTCTCTTTCTTCCTCTCCTTTTCCCTTTCTTCTTTCCCTCTCTCTCCTTCCTCGCTTCTCACCTCTATCCCCCGCCATTCTCCCTCTATTGTTGTATTCATTTTCAATTTAGTATCTATTTAGCCATGTTTTCTAAGCTGTGTGCATGCGTGCAAGCCATTCTCTCTCTCTTGTTGTATTCATTTTCAATTTTGTATCTATTTAGCCATGTTTTCTAAGCTGTGTGCATGCGTGCAAGCCATTCTCTCTCTCTTGTTGTATTCATTTTCAATTTTGTATCTATTTAGCCATGTTTTCTAAGCTGTGTGCATGCGTGCAAGCCATTCTCCCTCTATTGTTGTATTCATTTTCAATTTTGTATCTATTTAGCCATGTTTTCTAAGCTGTGTGCATGTGTGCAAGCCATTCTCCCTCTATTGTTATATTCATTTTCAATATAGTATCTATTTAGCCATGTTTTCTAAGCTGCACGCATGCACGAACAAAGATCATGCACAGAAGGCTGCATGTATGCACATGTCGGTGTGCATACATGCAGCCATAATTGGTGCTGGGGTGAGCCAGTTGTTAAATTATGCAAAGCCATCTCTGCTCATCATATCCTTCGATGTGCAATTTTGAAGCATGGGCTTCCTGATTTCCTCTGCCAGTTCATGTAATGTGATCAGCTGGTCATGCCTAAAAAGGAAGCACTCCAGAAGGGTGCCCATTTCAACCACAGAAGCTTCGTCATTTGCGCAGAGAGGGAATTGACGCAATGCACACACCAATGGTACATGCGAGCAACGATAAGCAACTGTGTAGAAACAGGATCATAAGGTTGACTTGGTCATCGGAAGTTCCACCTCCAGGTTTTTTTCCCCCAGTGTGGAACATCTGCAAATATGGGCTTCTTCTCTTATTCTTTGTCTGCTCTGTCTCCCATTGAAGAACACCAGCCAGCCCAAAAGGGTAGAAGGACTTAATTCAGACCAAAAATGCCAGCTAAGTTGGGGGAAAACAGACCCAAAATGCACAGACGTTTCATGAGAAGCTGATTGCAAAAATATGAATCACAAAGAGATAATATTGTTTTCGGATGTCCATATGGCCAGCAGTATTTGAAGTTCCGCTTGAGGGAAATGTTGCAATTACTACTAATAACAGAAAAAAGAGTAGAAAACGGTGAGTCTCAAATAACTCACCCTCAAAGATAGATAGACGAATAGATAGATAGATAGATAGATAGATAGATAGATAGATAGATAGATAGATAGATAATAGGTAGATAGGTAGGTAGGTAGACAGATGATAGATAGAGAGGTAGGTAGGTAGGTAGGTAGGTAGATAGATAGATAGATAGGATAGAATTCTTGATTGGCCAAGTGTGATTGGGCACACAAGGAATTTGTCTTTGGTGCATATGCTCTCAGTGTACATAAAAAGAGAAGATACATTCATCAAGAATCAAGGTAGAACACTTAATGATAGTCATAGGGTACAAATAGTCGAATCATACTAGGAAACAATATCAATATAAATTGTAAGGATACAAGCAACAAAGTTAAAGTCACGCAGTCATAAGTGAAAGGAGATGGGTGATAGGAACGATGAGAAGATTAATAGTAATGCAGACTTAGTGAATAGTTTGACAGTGTTCAGAGAATTTTTTGTTTAGCAGAGTGATGGTGTTTGGGAAAAAACTGTCCTTGTGTCTAGTTGTTCTGGTGTGCAGTGCTCTACAGCATCATTTTGAGGGTAGGAGTTAAAACAGTTGATGTCCAGGATGCGAGGGGTCTGTAAATATTTTCACAGCCCCCTTTTTGACCCGCGCAGTATACAGGTCCTCAATGGAAGGCAGGTTGGTAGTAATTGTTTTTTTTCTGCCATTCTAATTATCCTCTGAAGTCTGGGTCTATCTTGTTGGGTTGCAGAACCAAACCAGACAGTTAAGTGTGAGCAAATGAGCAAATATTAAGTGCGAGCAAACGAGAAACTATTAAATGTGGTTATGAAGCAGTTCTGGTCATAAGCAACATAATATCTAGCATAGTCTTGTATGTCAGGAGGAACTGATGATGTTGTACCATTATAGGTAGTCTTCAACTTATGATGGAGAAGGTTGCAAATGATGAGCACATGACTCTAGGATGCGACAAACATTGCTGGCTGCCAAGGGCTTGAATTTTGATCATGTGACCTTGGAGATGCTACTGTGATGTTTGTAAGCGTGAGGACTGGTTATAAGCCACTTTGCCGTTGTAACCGTCATTAAACGAATGATTGTAAGTTAAGGACCCCCTCTATATTGTAGCCTTTCTCAAACCAACTTCTCATCCCTATTAAGCTTTAAACTGAATATATTTGCTTTAACCCGAAACAAATGATTGACAAAACCATAAACAATCAGCAGAATAAATCCATACTCGAAGTTATAGATCAGATTAAAATATAATTCTATAGCTAAGAAAACCCAGATTTTGGAAAATATTTCTTTGCGGTTATTCTTTTTAAGGCCTCATGATGTATCCACCTAGATGTGACAACTGGTTGAGGAAGGAGCATGACTCCACAAAGTTCTCAATTGCTCAATTTTGTTCCTCTAAAAATAGATCTCTGGTATCAAAAATACTCATGTTGTTTCCTAAATTCGTAACTTGTGAAATATCGGTGCAAAACGTTTAAGTGAACTCAAAGCAGTTGATTCTCTTTCATAATTAATCAGAGCTTTTAAAAAAGGATTCTTCACATGTTCTACCAACCAGAGGGGGGGAAAAAAACTAAATTCATATAATACATTTGCTTCCATAGAATTCAAAGGAACAGTTTTTGGAGAGGAAATTAAATGATCATTCATTACCAAAGAGAAGCCTATTCCATTTCAATATAGTATAATATTTCAGTATAGTCAGCATCTGTAAACATTTTTCCCAAGGGGGAATGGCATAGAATGGAATGGAATAGAGTGGAGTGGAGTAGGCTAGGGTAGGGCAAGGTAGGGTAGGGTAGGGTAGGGTAGGGTAGGGTTGGGTAGAATAGGAGTAGGGTAGAATAGAATAGAATGGAGTGGAGTAGGTAGGGTAGGGTAGAATAGGAGTAGGGTAGAATAGAATAGAATGGAGTGGAGTGGAGTAGGTAGGGTAGGGTAGAATAGGAGTAGGGTAGAATGGAGTGGAGTAGAGTGGAGTGGAGTAGGTAGGGTAGGGTAGGGTAGAATAGGAGTAGGGTACAATAGAATAGAATGGAATGGAGTGGAGTAGGTAGAGTTGGGTAGAATAGGAGTAGGGTAGAATAGAATAGAATGGAGTGGAGTAGGTAGGGTTGGGTAGAATAGGAGTAGGGTAGAATAGAATAGAATGGAGTGGAGTGGAGTGGAGTAGGTAGGGTAGGGTAGAATAGGAGTAGGGTAGAATGGAGTGGAGTAGAGTGGAGTGGAGTAGGTAGGGTAGGGTAGGGTAGAATAGGAACAGGGTACAATAGAATAGAATGGAATGGAGTAGAGTAGGTAGGGTTGGGTAGAATAGGAGTAGGGTAGAATAGAATAGAATGGAGTGGAGTAGGTAGGGTAGGGTAGAATAGGAGTAGGGTAGAATAGAATAGAATGGAGTGGAGTGGAGTAAGTAGGGTAGGGTAGAATAGGAGTAGGGTAGAATGGAGTGGAGTAGAGTGGAGTGGAGTAGGTAGGGTAGGGTAGGGTAGAATAGGAGTAGGGTAGAATAGGAGTAGAATAGAATGGAATGGAATGGAGTGGAGTGGAGTAGGTAGGGTAGGGTAGGATAGGAGTCGGGTAGAATAGGAGTAGGGTAGAATGGAATGGAATGGAATGGAATAGGATAGGATAGGATAGGATAGGATAGGATAGGATAGGATAGGATAGGATAGGATAGGATAGGATAGGATAGGATAGGACAGGAACAGGAACAGGAACAGGAACAGGAACAGGAACAGGAACAGGAACAGGAACAGGAACAGAATAGAATAGAATAGAATAGAATAGAATAGAATAGAATAGAATAGAATAGAATAGAATAGAATCTGGAGGGAACCTTGGAGGTTTTGCAGTCCAGCTCAAGCGGGACATCCTATACTAGTGATGGCGAACCTTTTCGGCACCGAGTGCCGAAACAGGAACACTGCAGCCCCAGAAACTCCAAGACCAGCTGGCCGGTGCGCATGCAAGCTATAAGATGGTGAGCCCTCTCTGTGGGCATGTGCACCGACCAGCTGGTCTTTGGGTTTCCGGGGCTCTGGCACGCGCAAAGATCAGCTGGCACACCGAAAACCAGAAAAGCAGCTGGCAACGGCGCGCGTGCCCACTGAGAGGGCTCTGCATGCCACTTCTGGCACGCGTGGCATAGGTTCGCCATCACAGCCCTATACCATTTCAGATAAGTGGCTGTCCAGCCTCTTCTTAAAAACCTCCAGTGATAAAAGCCCCCACGATTTCTGAAGGCCAGCTGTTCCATTGGTTAATTGTCCCCCCTGATAGGAAGTTTCTCCTCAATTCCAGGTTGCTTCTCTCCTCGGTTAGTTTCCAAGCATTGTTCCTTGTCCTAGCCTCTGGTGCTCTGGAGAATAATTTGACCTCCTCTTCTTTGGGGCAGCCCCTCAAATATTGAAATACTGCTATCATGTGTCCCCCCCCCCACTTAGTCCTTCTTTTCTCTAGACTAGCCCAACCCAAATCCTGCAGCCATTCTTCCTATGTTTTAGTCTCCATTGATCATCTGAGTTGCTCTTCTCTGAACTCACAAACTCTGCTCTCAGAGATTATTTCCTCTGACTCAGTAACAACTGCTTGTTTAAGAGCTTCTAAATAGCTTTCAGTTTTAGTTGTGGAAACGACACAAATCTTTTTACATGCAGCCTTTTTTAAAAAAATTTGATTTATATGCTGCCCTTCTCCGGAGACTCAGGGCGGCTTACAATGCGTTAAGCAATAGCCTTCATACTTTTGTATTTTTATACAAAGTCAGCTTATTGCCCCCACAAACTGGGTCCTCAATTGACCTACCTTAGAAAGGATGGAAGGCTGAGTCAACCTTGAGCCTGGGGAGATTCAAACTTACAGTAATTGCAGACAGGTGGTGTTAATCAGAATGCTTTTAGTCTGCTCCTTTTGACTTCCAAAATCTCATTTTTAAGGGAAGCCCGGGCTTTTCTCTCCGTGCAAAAGGAAGGTAGGACTTATTTTCTGGCTTTGTGGATTTTCTGGCTTTGTGACTTATTTTCTGGCTTTGTGGATTGGGCTAATAATCCATCATGGGATTGGCTTGCTGTGGTTTGGCTCGGGAAGGGACCTTTGAGGTCATCTAGTCTAACCCCCTGTTAATGCAGGAAACCTGTACTAGGGATTCGAACCGCCGAACTGCTGACCTTTCTGATATTGACAAGCTCAGTGTCTTAGCCACTGAGCCATCTAGTCATCCAGTTTAGGGCTTCGGGCTGACATCTAACCATCATGACCAGGGGTCAGCAACCTTAAACACTCAAAGAACCATTTGGACCCGTTTCCCACAAAAAAGAAAACACCGGGAGCCACAAAACCCTTTTGACATCTAAAATGAAGATAACACTGCCTATATCGTTTTTTAATCTTTATGCTACTTTATTTCTGCATGCAACAAAAACATTTTGAATGCCGAAAAAAAAGATAACGTATTTTTTAGAGTATAAAACGCACCTTTCCCTCCCAAAACAGAGGGTGAAAATCTGGGTGCGTCTTATATTCCAAATGTAGCCTCACCCAGCCTCTCAAATTGAGGTTTCGGAGGCTGAAAAAAGCCTCAGAAACGAAGCTTCAGAAAAAAAGCCTCCAAACAGAGCTTCAGAAAAAAAAGCCTCTGAAAGGAAGCTTCAGAAAAAAAGCCTCTAAAAGGAAGCTTCAGAAAACAAGCCTCCAAACAGAGCTTCAGAGGCTTTTTTCCTGAAGCTGTTTCGGAGGCTTTCAGAGGCAGAAAAAAAAGTTTTTTCTGAAATCACCAGGAGACAGTGAGATCTAGTCTCACCTTAGGAATGAAACCCAATTGAATGACTTTGGGGCAGATTTTTCTCAGCCCCACAACCTCACAGGATTGTTGTTGGGGGGAAACTATAGGACGAGGACATTGTGTTTCCCCCTTGAGTTATTTGTAAAAATAATAAAGGTGGGTTATAAATAGTGGGACACGGTGGCTCAGTGGCTAAAACGCTGAGCTTATCGATTGAAAGGTTGGCAGTTCAGGGGTTCGAACCCTAGCACCGTGTAACGGGGTGAGCTCCCATGACTTGTCCCAGCTTCTGCCAACCTAGCAGTTCAAAAGCATGTAAAAAAAATGCAAGTAGAAAAATAGGGACCACCTTTGGTGGGAAGGGAACAGCGTTTTGTGTGCCTTTGGCGTTGAGTCATGCCGGCCACATGACCACGGAGACGTCTTTGGACAGCGCTGGCTCTTCAGCTTTGAAATGGAGATGAGCACCGCCCCCTAGAGTCAGGAACGACTAGCACATATGTGCGAGGGGAACCTTTGCCTTATAAATATAATTAAGTAAGTAAGTAAATAAATAAAATAAAAGATGCTAAGATGTACCCCTTAGCATCCCTTATTTAGCTACTTATCCCTTAGCTACTGGCCAGTTGCCATCTATCTGGGTGGAGATAGAATTTAACCCAACTGACCTTCCCACCGACGAAAATTCAGCTCGAGTTGCTAGTTCAGAGAAGCAGTTTGAAAACGGTCTATAAGTAGCATATTAATTTTCAGAATACTGGAAATAAACATCCCATGACCTTCAGCACCACTTATCTAAACACTATTGTATTAAGAATCTGGTGACAGAGATCAAAAGACAATAGTCTACGCAGACACTTTTTGCAAAAATTAGATTAGAACTTATCTGCATGCAGCCATACCGGTCCAGCCTATTTTTTATTTTATTTTTTTCTCTCCAGCTTGCCTAATTTCCCAAGGGAATAGATGAACTTGAGAAAACCTGAAGGATTTCCATCCTTTGAGAAACTCTCTTGCTCAGGGTTTAGGTTATGAAAATGAGCAGAGCTGCTCATGTCTGCATGAAAATTACATTGTAAAGTTTTCCTTCTAATTAGGTTGTTCCGTGCGGGATGCGGGAGGGCAATCCGTACAGTTGGTCCTCGGTGTATGACCCCAGTTAAACCCAAAACATCTTTTTTTTTAAGTTTTTAAGTTTTATTTCTTATATACATAATATGAAATGTACATTTTCTTATACGTAATTAATCATACCTATACATGTTTTCCTTAAAGAAAACATTAAAATAAGACATTTTAATTTGGAGTTGATCTTCTACCCTTTCTTCCCTCATTTCACAACAACCCTTCTACTACTTCTCCTCTTTCCCTTCTCTCACTCCTCTCCGACTTTCTCCTTCTTCCTCTCCTACCTCATCATACTTCCTCTTCCTTTCCCCCACTCCTCTCTTCTTTTAGCCCCTTCTCACCGTCTCTCCTACTTCTGTTCCCTACCCTTCTTTCCTCTCCTTTTTCTTTTCTTCCATTCCTCTCCCTCCCTCTCTTCTTCCTACCTTCTACTCCTCTTTCCTTTCTATCTTCTTTGCTGTGGAATATTCTCCTTGTTTGGTATCCGAGCCCAAAACTTCTGTTGAGTTTTGCCCAGCAGTGAAATCCAGAAGGTTCTGACAGGTTCTGGAGAACCAGTAGTGGAAATTTTCAGTAGTTTGGAGAACCTGCAAATACCACCTCTAGCTTGTCCCAGAGTGGGGTGGGAATGGAGGTTTTGCAATATCCTTCCCCCAGGAGTGGAGAAGAAATGGGGATTTTGCAGTATCCTTCCCCTTCAGTAGGGTGGGAATGGAGATTTTGCAGTATCCTTCCCCTGCCATGCCCACCAAACTACTCCCACCAAGCCATACCGACAGAACCGGTAGTAAAAAAATGGCATGGCAGGGGAAGGATACTGCAAAATCTCCATTCCCTCCCCACTCCGGGGGAAGGAGACTGTAAAATCTCCATTCCCTCCCCATTCCTGGGGGAAGGGTATTGCAAAAATCTCCATTCCCACCCCACTTGCATCCTGGACATAAACTGTTTCAACTCCTACCCTCAAAACGACACTATAGAGCACTGCACGCCATCACTCTGCTAAACAAATAATTCTCTCAACATTGTCAAAGTATTGACTAAGGCTGCATTACTATTACTATTAATCTTCTCATCGTTCCTATCACCCATCTCCTCCCACTTACGACTGCATGACTGTAACTTTGTTGCTTGTATCCTTACAATTTATATTGATCGTTTCCTAGTATGATTTGATTGCTTATTTGTACCCTATGACTATCATTAAGTGTTGTACCTTATGATTCTTGATGAATGTATATTTCTTTTATGTATACCGAGAGCGTATGAACTAAAGACAAATTCCTTGTGTGTCCAATCACACTTGGCAAATAGGTTTCTCTCTCTCTCTCTCTCTCTCTCTCTCTCTCTGGGGCCAGTTCTCCGAACTACTCAAAATTTCTGTTAATGGTTCTCCAGAATCTGTCAGAACCTGTTAGATTTCACCCCCCACGTAAATTTAGAGAAGGGCTGAATTCAGCCATTGATTCTTATGCACACCTTGCAAAGCAAAAACTAAGAGGAAATTAAATGGCATTGCACTGAAAAGGTAATTAAATCTGGGAGGAGGACACCCAACGCTTGACTCATCCCTGCATTCCCATTCCAAAATGCCATCTCCTGTTTGTCTGTTGTTGTTTTTTTAAATTTGATTTATATGCCGCCCTTCTCCGGAGACTCAGGGCGGCTTCCAATGCGTTAAGCAATAACCTTCATACTTTTGTATATTTATACAAAGTCAGCTTATTGCCCCCACAAACTGGGTCCTCAATTTACCCACCTTATTTTTAAAAGAATAGAATAGAATAGAATAGAATAGAATAGAATAGAATAGAATAGAATAGAATAGAATAGAATAGAATAGAATAGAATAGAAATAAGAACTAGGGTAGAGTAGATTAGAGAGAATAGAATAGAATAGATTAGAGAGAATAGAATAGAATAGAATAGAATAGAATAGAATAGAATAGAATAGAATAGAATAGAATAGAATAGAATAGAAATAAGAACTAGGGTAGAGTAGATTAGAGTGAATAGAATAGAATAGAATAGAATAGAATAGAATAGAATAGAATAGAATAGAATAGAATAGAATAGAATAGAATAGAATAGAATAGAAATAAGAACTAGGATAGAGTAGATTAGAGAGAATAGAATAGAATAGAATAGAATAGAATAGAATAGAATAGAAATAAGAACTAGGATAGAATAGAATAGAATAGAATAGAATAGAATAGAATAGAATAGAATAGAATAGAATAGAATAGAATAGAATAGAATAGAAATAAGAACTAGGGTAGAGTAGATTAGAGAGAATAGAATAGAATAGAATAGAATAGAATAGAATAGAAATAAGAACTAGAATAGAATAGAATAGAATAGAATAGAATAGAATAGAATAGAATAGAATAGAATAGAATAGAATAGAATAGAATAGAATTCTTTATTGGCCAAGTGTGATTGGACACACAAGGGATTTGTCTTGGTGCATATGCTCTCAATGTACATAAAATAGCAATAATACTAATAAGCTATCAAATCATACTAAGAAACAAATTAAAAAATATATAATTGAAAGATACAAATGTTTTAAAGCCCCTCCCCTGATTGGCAAAAGCAAGCAAAGGGGAAATCGCCTCCCAGAGTAAAGATGTCCCCGGTAGCTTCGTTAAGGGAAAAAAAGAACCGCTCTAGGCCTCGCTTTCTATGACTCTCCCCCCTCCCTCTCCCGAACCACTCTCATTTCAAAGCCCGGCTTTGGGATCATAGAGTGGAGAACCCTAGAAGGGCCCGCGAGGGATGTGGGATAGAAGCTGGCTTTGGGAGACCGAATTCTTCGCCTGTTTCCGCATTTCTGGGCCCAGCTGCAGACAGAGCGACGGCTCGGGGCAAGGGCAAGGTAAGGGGATGCTCGGCCCGGCTTTCTGGCCTTTCCCGGGGTGGACAAAGGACGGTTTTGCCGTCAATGCACCAGCGGCTGGCCAGGAGCAAAGTTGCCCGGGCTGCAAAATCAATGGGTCTGTTTGCCAGCGAGGTTGGGTGTGTGGGTGTGTACGCGTGTGTGAGTGTCAGAAGGAGATATTAGGAGGGGGTGGGGGGGGTGGGCGTGCAAGAATGCAAAGCGGGGAAGATTGCACAAGGCGTCCTCTGTTGCATTGAGCATCCTTGGAGAATGCTTTCGACTTCCAGTCTTTGCCAAATTTTATTAATTAATTTAATAAATAAATTAATAAATAAATTAATGTATTTATTAATTTTATTGGTTGGTTGGTTGGTTGGTTGATTTAAAATTAGGAAAGCGCTCAAAGGTGCCTTTTTTTTCTTTTTCAAGAGGCAACTGAACAATGAATAAGTGGAACGACTTGCCTGCAGAAGTTGTGAATGCAGGCAATTTTTAAGAAGATGTTGGTTTGTCTGAAGTCTGAAGTTTGTCTGAAGTGGTGTAGGGTTTTCTGCCTGGGCAGGGGGTTGGACTAGAAGACCTCCAGGGTCCCTTCCAACTCTACTCTTCTCTTCTCTTCTCTTCTCTTCTCTTCTCTTCTACTCTACTCTACTCTACTCTACTCTACTCTACTCTACTCTACTCTACTCTACTCTACTCTACTCTACTCCCCATCCCCATCCCCATCCCCATCCCCCATCCCCATCCCCCACCCCCATCCCCCATCCCCCATCCCCCATCCCCCATCCCCCATCCCCATCCCCATCCCCATCCCCATCCCCATCCCCATCCCCATCCCCATCCCCATCCCCATCCCCATCCCCATCCCCATCCCCATCCCCATCCCTATCCCTATCCCTATCCCTATCCCTATCCCTGGAAGACCTCTTTAGCTTCTCATCCAAGAAGCTGCTTCAGAGCCGGTTGGGATTTAATTTGGTGGTTGGATTAGAAAATCTGAGTTGGCGAATTAATCTGATTGTTTTCAGAGGAATCACTGAATCCAGTTTATACTCGCTATCGCTCTGTTGAGGTAATAGTAGCCTTCCTGCGACATCTGCTCATATTGGCTTAGTTTTTAAGCTAGTGTAAACCAACATTATGAGGAATTCTGTCTTAATGGTGACTGGATAACTGTAACCTTGTTGCTTGTGATTTATATTGATATTGTTTCCTAGTATGATTTGATTGCTTATTTGTTCCCTATGACCATCATTAAGTGTTGTACCTTATGATTCTTGACGAATGTATCTTGTCATTCTGAATTTTTTGAACCTTCTTAACTCTCTTCTCTCCTTCACTTTTCCTCACCAGCTCCCAATCTATGCTCCCTTTTGCAATTCCAAAAGCATTTAAGGAATGCCACATCCATTCAGAACTTCCTGCTTCGGTCCCCGCCCACTTCTAAGCTTTGGGATAGGCAGCCTTTAAAGGTTTTTGCAGCTCTTTGCCAAATAAGTGAATCTTTGACTTCTGCAGAGGTCCTTGCCGTTGTTCGAGAAATAATTTTCAATCAAAAGGGACTAACGTTTTCTTTTGCCTTGCCTTTAATGGCGTCTCCCTTCCAGTTTCCTGTCAAATATCTGATTTAGACATTAAGATAAAGAGGTTGAATTAGGCAACCAGATTTTGAAAACATCAGGATATGGGTGGTTATCTGTGTTAAACGTTAAATCCGGCGCGAAATCCAGCATGTTCTGACAGGTTCTGGAGAACCGGTAGCGGAAATTTTGAGTAGTTTGGAGAACCGGCAAATACCACCTCTGGCTGGCCGCAGGGTGGGGTGGGAATGGAGATTTTGCAGTATCCTTCCCCTGCCACGCCCACCAAGCCACACCACACCCACCAAGCCACGCCCACAGAACCGGTAGTAGAAAAATTTAGATTTCACCACTGGTTAAAGGAGCCATATTGGTGGGCACATGAGCTCAGCTCTGGCACCAGCCAGTTGATTTTTGGGTCCACCAGAAATCAGGAAACATGCTGTTTCTGGCCTCCGGAAGTCCTCTGGGGGTGTGGGGAGGCCGTGTTTGCCCTCCCCAGGCTCCTAGAAAGGCTCTAGGAGCCTTTCTAGGAGCCTGGGGTGCATGTGACCTCACCATGCTCCCCACGCTTTTGGCATGCGATGGCAAAAATGTTAGCCATCACTGCCCTACACCATTTCTGACAAATGGCAGTCCATCTTTTCTTTAAAGCTTCCAGTGATGAAGCTCCCACAACTTCTGAAGGCAACTTCTGTTCCATCGGTTGATTGTTCTCATTGTCAGAAAATTTCTCCTTATTTCCAGGTTGAATCTCTCCTTGGTCAGTTTCCATCCATTATTCCTTGTCTGGTCTTCGGGTGCTTTGTAAAATAGCTTGACCCCCTCCTCCTCTCTGTGGCAGCCCCTCAAATATTGGAAGACTGCTCTCCCATCTCCCCTGGTCCTTCTCTTCACTAGACTAGCCATGCCCAGTTCCTGCAACCGTTCATCATATGTTTTAGCCGCCAGTCCCCTCATCCTCCTGGTTGCTCTCCTCTGCACTCTTTCTAGAGTCTTTTTTTATAGTGTAGTGACCAAAATTGGATGGGTAGTCCCAAAAATATGAAAAATAAAGAAAATAAAAATAGGATGTTGGATCAAAAGCAGGTCTCCCTCCATGGAGTCTTGTTTCTTTTAGGGCAACCCCTGGTTCATGGACGGGCACCGGGCCGTGACATGCCAGAAACCGAAGCCCCATCCGTGGGATGCAGTCAGCACGCAAAGCCACACCCCCTCCAGTCCGCGGAAAAATCTCTCTCCACGGAACCGATCCCGGGTGCCCAAAAGGCTGGGGGCTGCTGTTTTAGAGTGTAGGAAGTTAGCACCCACCTCTCTCTTAGAAGAATGAAATATTTCAGGAAATATTAAAACGCTTAATGCTTAACGCATTGTAAGCCGCCCTGAGTCTTCGGAGAAGGGCGGCCTATAAATCTAATTTAAAAAAAAAAAAAAGGCAGAATATTTCCCCTAAAGGGAGGCAGAAACTCAGTCCTCTCCCTTTTGTCAACGGGCCAGTCTACATAACAAAGATCTGCCTCCTTCAGGCAGAGCCATTTAATTACGCTTCATTGCATCACCCAACTAGATTCAACCAAACTTAGCACGCAGACAACCTACAAAGCTAGCCATGACCTCTGACAGCAACCAATCAGGATACTCTTCCTGTGACCCAGGAAGTTCAAAGCCAGAGAAGGTATAAAATTCAACATCTCTTCCCTTTTTTCGCCCAAGATCTCCAAGGCATGTGATCCTGTTCATCAATTATCATTCATTCATCAATTCATCATCCTGAGTCCTTCGGGAGAAGGGCGGTATAGAAATTGAATAAATAAATAATAAATAAATAAATAAATAAATAAATAAATAAATAAATAAATAAATAAATAAATAAATAAATAAATAAATAAATAAATAAATAAATAAATAAATAAATAAATAAATAAATAAATAAATAAATAAATAAATAAATAAATAAATAAATAAATAAATAAATAAGTTTTCTTTCCAAGCAACTTCCACGAATCCAGTGTCTTTTCCCCCCCACTTGGAATGGAACCCAGAAGGATATTTCTTCCAACAAGAGTAGAGACAAAAATCAGATGTTGCTAAACTACAAATCTTACTATAGGCCAGTTGTAGCTGATGAGATAAGAGGTGCTGGGAATTGTAGTTTCAGCAGCAGCTGGAAAGTTCCGGGCTCTCCACCCTGTCCAAGAACATTCATGGGAAATGTTTTGAGCACAACAATATTCTCGCTGAGTCCATTGTTCAAAGAGAAGCGTGAGTCTTGTTACAGAACCGACAATGTTGTAAATATTTGAGTTGCTGGCGGAAAAGCTTCAGTAGTTAATACCAGGGTGCCCAGCCAAATACGGAGTCATGTTTCTTTTCTTCTTTTTTTTAAATCAAGTTTTTATTATTATTATTTTTTTAATTTATACATATCATTCTGTGAATGGCGCCGATGTTTGAGTATCATACATTTCAATACATATATATTCCTAATGATTACATTCCATTTTCCTTATTTCGTATTATTCACTCTTACCTTTTACACTAAATTTTAATTTTCATTTAAATATCAACTAGTATGCAATAACATCTAAACCGATGTACTTTAGCATCCGCATTATCTTCCATTATAGTTTCAATAGTATAAACCTCAAGAAAAAAAACCACGAAATTATCCGTCTGTTTTCTTTTCTCCTGTACATCATATTTCACCCATTTTTTACAGCATCCTTCTCTTCTCTTCTCTTCTCTTCTCTTCTCTTCTCTTCTCTTCTCTTCTCTTCTCTTCTCTTCTCTTCTCTTCTCTTCTCTTCTCTTCTCTTCTCTTCTCTTCTCTTCTCTTCTCCTCTCCTCTCCTCTCCTCTCCTCTCCTCTCCTCTTCTCTCCTCTCCTCTCCTCTCCTCTCCTCTTCTCCCCTTCCCTTTCTCCTTCTCCTGTCCCCTCTCTATTTCCCTTCTCTCATGGTTCTGAGACAGGCAGGCATATACATTCATCGATATATTAAGATTCAGTAGCTGCAATTTTTAGCTTCGGACATTTTCTTTTGACTGCCAACTTAATCTGCAACATCATTTCAATTTCCTGGTTTTTAGAATTTTGCTAAGGTGTAATGAAAAAAGGGACGTGGTGGCTCAGTGGCTAAGGCGCTGAGCTTGTCGATCGAAAGGTCGGCAGTTCAGCGGTTCGAATCCCTAGTGCCGCGTAACGGGGTGAGCTCCCGTGAGTTGTCCCAGCTTCTGCCAACCTAGCAGTTCGAAAGCACGTAAAAAAATGCAAGTAGAAAAATAGGGACCACCTTTGGTGGGAACAGCGTTCCGTGCGCCTTTGGCATTGAGTCATGCTGGCCACATGACCACGGAGACGTCTTCGGATAGCGCTGGCTCTTCGGATTTGAAACGGAGATGAGCACCGCCCCCTAGAGTTGGAAATGACTAGCACATATGTGTGAGGAGAATCTTTACCTTTACCTTTTTAAGGTGTAATGAAGGAGTTGGACCACATAATGTCTTATGGAAAAGATGGGTTTGAAGGACTGGGGGAATAAACCATGGTTTATTCTGACACCGATGCCTGCTTTTTTTCCCTAGGTCCACACGGCATTTGTCCGAGGCATTTTTTTATTTTTATTTTTAATGCTGTGAACTTGAACACTTTATATAATATTTCATTTTGCTGCGGTCAGAGAGGGAAATCCTCAGATGCCAGCTGGTATATTTATTTTTTTGGTATCCTGGAGTTACAGAGGAAATGAGTTGGCTTCCTTCCTGCAGGAGGAGGCCACCATCTCATACTGGGATTCTGGCATGACGGCATCTTCCAGGGGGCTCGAGTTGGGCTGAATAAGAGACAGGCTGCCCTTGATCTTTGACCCTTTTTTCGTCTCTCAACACTCAAAAAGGCTTTTTCTGCCAAAGTCCAGAAGCCTCTTGGTACAAAACATACAGTTCATATGTTCCAATATCTCAGGGGCTGCAACAAAGAAGAGGGAGTCAAGCTATTCTCCAAAGCCCCTGAGGGCAGGACAAGAAGCAATGAGTGGGAACTAATCAAGGAGAGAAGCAACTTGGAACTGAGGAGAAATTTCCTGACAGTTAGAACAATTAATTAGTGGAACAACTGGGCTCCAGAAGTTGTGAATGCTCCAACACTGGAAGTTTTTAAGAAGATGTTGGATAACCATTTGTCTGAAATGGTGTAGGGTTTCCTGCCTAAGCAGGGGGTTGGACTAGAAGACCTCCAAGGCCCCTTCCAACTCTGTTATTCTATTCTATTCTGTTCTGTTCTGTTCTGTTCTGTTCTGTTCTATTCTATTCTATTCTATTCTATTCTATTCTATTCTATTCTATTCTATTCTATTCTATTCTATTCTATTCTATTCTATTCTTTTCTATTTCTATTTCTATTTCTATTTCTATTTCTATTTCTATTTCTATTTCTATTTCTATTTCTATTCCACTCCACTCATTCTATTCTATTCTATTCTATTCTATTCTATTCTATTCTATTCTATTCTATTCTATTCTATTCTATTCTATTCTATTCTATTCTATTCTATTCTATTCTATTCTATTTCTATTTCTATTTCTATTTCTATTTCTATTTCTATTTCTATTTCTATTCCACTCCACTCATTCTATTCTATTCTATTCTATTCTATTCTATTCTATTCTATTCTATTCTATTCTATTCTATTCTATTCTATTCTATTCTTTCTATTCCATTCCATTCCATTCCATTCCATTCCATTCCATTCCATTCCATTCCATTCCATTCCATTCCATTGGCCAAGTGTGATTGGACACACAAGGAATTTGTCCTTGGTGCATAAGTTCTCAGTGTACATAAAAAGAAAAGATACATTCATCAAGACTCATAAGGTTCAACACTTAATGATAGTCATAGGGTACAAATAAGGAATCAAATCATATTAGGAAACAATCAACAAGTTACAGTCATGCAGTCATAAGTGGGAGGAGACGGGTGGTAGGAACGATGAGAAGATTAATAGGAATAGTAACGCAGACTTAGTGAATAGTTTGACAGTGTTGTGGGAATTAGTTGTTGAGCAGAGTGATGGCATTTGGGAAAAAACTGTCCTTGTGTCTAGTTGTTCTGGTGTGCAGTGCTTTATAGCCTCGTTCTGAGGCTAGGAGTTGAAACACTTTATGTCGAGGATGTGAGGGGTCTGTAGATATTTTCACAGCCCTCTTTTTGACTCGTGCAGTAGACAGGTCCTCCATGGAAAGTAAAAAACCGAAACAAAACCCCTTTAATTTTCTTGCTGGTCTTTTTGGACCGAAATATTTCCTCGATTAAATTACAAATATTTTACTTCAACTCACAGTGCCGAGTTTCAGAAGTTTTGGAAGCAAAAGGCTTGAGGTTGGCTCCCATTCAGGGCTTAAGCAAATCTGATTTTAACTATCCAGCTGACCTCCGGGAAAAAATATCTGGGAATTAATCCAAAAACTACTGAAAGCTGTGTTTGTTCAGCTGCGGTGCTTTGCTGCCTGTGTGTTTGTATGTGGGTGGTGGTCAGGGGATAAGCGACCATCGAAAATGCGTTGGGGCTAAAATAATTGTCTTAATCGATCCAAACAAGATGCTGGAGTGGGTTTGAAAAATAAGCCCCATTTAATGGCTTGTTTGCTTTTGAAGGAAACTGTATCAAAGCGTTTATTCCAAAAGAAGAGTAGTTGATACAGAAATGGAAGTGTTTGATACAAAAGAATTGGCTACAAAGCACTGGGGAAATGTATTTTTATTTATTTTTAATTTGATTTATATGCCGCCCTTCTCCGGAGACTCAGGGCGGCTTACAATGCGTTAAGCAACAGTCTTCATACTTTTGTATATTTATACAAAGGCAGCTTATTGCCCCCACAAACTGGGTCCTCAATTTACCTACCTTAGAAAGGATGGAAGGCTGAGTCAACCTTGAGCCTGGCTAGGATTGAACTCACAGAGATTACAGGCAGCTGGATGTTAATTGCTGCCTTTAGTAGGAGGCATTAGCCCCCTACGCTACACAGGCTCTATTCAAATTTTTTAACTACCTGTTCTGTGGGCGTGCTTGGTGGGCGTGGTAGGGGAAGGATACTGCAAAATCTCCATTCCCACACCACTCCAGGGGAAGGATGCTGTAAAATCCCCATTCCCTCCCCACTCCAGGGGAAATATACTGCAAAATCTCCATTCTCTCCCCACTCCAGGGGAAAGATACTGTAAAATCCCCATTTTGCAGTAAGTGAAATTTTAATTGGGTATTTTAATTTTGGGGCTTTTTAAAAAAAATAGGGCCAAATTATTTAATACGTTTTAAACTTTTTAAAATTTATGCTATATGGTGTTTTTATTTTGGCTGTACACCACCCTGAGTCCTGCGGAAGAAGGACGGTATAAAAATTTAAACAAATAAATAAATATCCTCCCCATTCCTGGGAAAGGATATTGCAAAATCCACATTCCCTCCCCACTCCAGGGGAAGCATCCTGTAAAATCTCCATTTCCACCCCACTACAGGAAGAAGGATATTGCAAAATCCCCATTCTCTCCCCACTCCAGGGGAAGGTTACTGTAAAATCCCCATTCCCTCCCCACTCCAGGGGAAAGGTACTTAAAATCCCCATTTTGCAGTAAGTGAAATAAGTGAAATTTTAATTGGGTATTTTAATTTTGGGGCTTTTAAAAAAAATGGGGTGAAATTATCTAATACATTTTAAACTTTAAATTTTATGGTATATGGTGTTTTTATTTTGGCTGTACACCACCCTGAGTCCTGTGGGAGAAGGGCGGTAGAAAAATTTAATTAATTAATTAAATAAATAAATAAATAAATAAATTCCCTCCCCACTCCTGGGGTAAGGATGTTGCAAAATCCCCATTCCCTCCCCACTCCAGGGGAAAGATACTGCAAACTCCCCATTCCCACTCTACTCCTGGGGGAAGGATACTGCAAAATCCCCATTCCCTCCCCACTCCTGGGGGAAGGATATTGCAAAATCCCCATTCCCACCCCACTCTGGGGCCAGCCAGAGGTGATATTTGCCGGTTCTCCGAACTACTCAAAATTTCCGCTACCGGGTCTCCAGAACCTGTTGGATTTCACCCCTGCTACAAAGCCACAATTTTGGACAGGGCAATGTTTGATACAAAACAAAAGCATTTGATACAAATCCAAAATATTGAATACAGAAATGTTTGATACAAAGCCAAAGTGTTTAATACAGAACAAAAATATTTGATGTAAAATTCGATGCCTAAAGTAGAGTCCCATTATTGATCTGTTTCACCCTTAAAATTCAGGATTAAGCAGCGCTGATTTAAAGGGCATTCCTTTCCTTTGCATACAGACAAATCCTCGACTTATGACACTCCATTTAGTGACTGTTCAGAGTTACGACCGCACTGGAAAAAGTGGCTTAGGAGCATTTTTCACACTTACAGCCATTGCAGCATCCCTACGGTCACATGATCCAAATTTGGTCACGTGATCAACATCCATGGCAACTGGTTGACTTGGCAAACGGCTGACTAGGTGGCTCAGTGGCAAAGACACTTAGCTTGTCGATCAGAAAGGTTGGCAGTTCGGCGGTTCGAATCCCTAGTACAGGTCGTCTGCGCGAACAGGGGGTTGGACTAGATGACCTCCAAGGTCCCGAGCACTGACCCGTGCACTGACCTGAGGTCATGTGATCACCGTTTACGATCTTCTCAACTGGCTCCCAAAAACTGCTGGGGGAAGCCCGGTTCACTTAACAGTACGATTCGCTTAAACAACGATGGGGATTCGCTTCATGACGGTGGCCAACGAGGTCGCAAAATGGGGCAAAACTTGCAACTGCCTTGCTTAGCAACAGAAATGTCGGGGCACCGTTGTAGTCATAAGCCGAGGACCACCCGTATGATGGGGGCTCATTTCCAAGTAAAATTGTCCTGCGGTTCAGTCTGTTTCCTTGTGACAAGCAGCTAATGACAGAAAGCTTCAATGGACATACCTGTATATAAGCATCGCTCAAAAGGACACCTGCATGTTTAGAGTTAAGACCTTAGAGGTCTTCTAGTCCAACCCCCTGCTTAGTCAGGAAACCCTACACCACTTCAGACAAATGGTTGTCCAGTCTCTTCTTAAAAGCTTCCAGTGTTGGACCATCCACAATTTCTGGAGGCAAATCATTCCACTGGTTAATTGTTCTAAATGGTAGGAAATTTCTCCTTGGATCTAGGTTGCTGAAGAGTAGAGGAGAATTTAGAGGAGAGGAGAGAGTAGAGGAACGGGACGTGGTGGCTCAGTGGCTAAGATGCTGAGCCTGTCAATTGAAAGGTTGGCAGTTCAGCGGTTTCAAATCCCTAGCGCCACGTAACTGTGTGAGCTCCGTGACTTGTCCCAGCTTCTGCCAACCTAGCAGTTCGAAAGCGAGGTAAAAAATGCAAGTAGAAAAATAGGACCATCTTTGGTGGGAAAGGAACAGCGTTCCGTGCACCTTTTGGCGTTGAGTCATGCCGGGCACATGACCACGGAGATGTCTTTGGACAGTGCTGGCTCTTTGGCTTTGAAACGGAGATGAGCAGCGCCCCCTAGAATCGGGAACGACTAGCACATATGTGCGAGGGGAACCTTTACCTTTTTCGAGAGGCGAGTAGAGTAGAAGAGAAAAGAGAAGTTGGGAGAGACCTTGGAGGTCATCTAATCTAACCCCCCCACCCCAAGCAGGAGACCTTACATCATTTCTGACAGATGGTAGTCCAGTCTCTTTTTGAAAGCTTCCAGGGATGAAGCTCCCACAACTTCCGAAGTTCCATCGGTTGATTGTTCTCTACCGTCAGAAAAGTTCTCCTTATTTCCAGGTGGAATCTCTCCTGGATCAGTTGTCATTGTTGAATGTATACGTGTGTGTGTGTGTGTGTGTGTGTGTGTGTGTGTGTGTGTGTAAAGGCTCACACTGCCTTGGCAATAGGCGAAGCTGGAAGAAAAGAGTGCAAAACACACGCCATTTAAACCATTTTCCTGGAGTGCGAGCAGTTCCCTGACCCGTTGGGCCTTTTCCCCCACCCACCCACCACCCCCTCTACAGCTTCGCGTTTGCATCCTGCCTTCTCCTTGGAACAGGAAAACATCTGTGTTGAGCGTCGCAGGTGTCTTTCTATAGGTCACTTCCTCCTTTTCAGGCTGAGAGACGTGTGACAAAAACCCCGGAGTGCTGACATGTCTTGTGCCTTTCCCTCTTCAGCGGCTTTAGCTAGTCTAAATAAAGAAACAATCCATTTCATTATATATATATATATAAAGATGCCCAGGCACGTCCTTAATGCTCGTCTACGCCTAAACAGTCGCTAACCTCCCATCCAAAATTAGCATTTGCCTGGACCATTCGGATGTTAGTGGCGTTTCTCCTTGGTTTGAAAGAGGTTTTCGTGCCTGTAAATTTGAATTTTTGCAACCCGGGATTCCAAACAGGGCAGATAGCCCGCAAGTTACAACTGGCTGATTAGCGGCCATTCGTAGTTCTGACCCAGAGGTGTCAAAGTGATTTCTTCAAGGGCTGGATCAGCATTGCATGGGGTTTTTTTTTTAATTTAATTTATATGCCGCCCTTCTCCAGAGACTCAGGGTGGCTTACAATGCATTAAGCAATAGCCTTCATACTTTTGTATATAGCTGCTTAGTAGGGCTTTCAGGTCCCCCTAAGCGCTGTTCTTTTTTATACAAAGTCAGCTTATTGTCCCCACAATCCGGGTCCTCATTTCACCCTACCTCAAAAGGATGGAAGGCTGAGTCAACCTTGAGCCTGGTGAGATTTGAACTCACAGTAATTGCAGGCAGCTGGCAGCTAAGTGCTACTTTAACAGCACTTTAGTCCGCTGCAACCACCAAGGCCTCCTTCATCCCTCTGCTCTGGCTCCCTGTTGCTCTAGATATGCGTCACAACCACCAATGTGTGACACCCGCCGGCTTTGTATAAAAGAAACCCCCACAATCCAGGTCCTCATTTTACCTACCTTGAAAGGATGGAAGGCTGAGTCAACCTTGAGCCTGGGAGATTTGAACTTGCAGTAATTGCAGGCAGCTGGTGTCACTTTAACACAGAAGGCTCTCCCCCCTGGGGGGCCGCCAGTCGACACTGCTTGGCTGACGGTACCCGGAGGAGCCCCTCTCCCTGAGAACGTACTGGCCGGTGGGAAGTTACTGGTTGGCAGGTTATGGTTTGACGTTCCACAGTTGGGCATAGTAGTTTTGCTATAAACTACTATTCTCATTTCTGGCAGACATACCCATTGTGGACAAAGGAGTTTTTTTAACGATCTCAGTGTCTGTAGAACCAATTGCGGCTGTGAAAAAGGTGTTTAAACTAAGGACCATCCCATGGGTGGGGAGAATAGATTCAGACCTCAAGCTAAACCACAAACTAAGATCTACAAATTTTAGTGGTCATGTCTAGCCACTAAGGTAGGCTACATATTTTTTTTTTTAAAAAAGCCACATTGTGGCATAAGTATCCTGTTTCACCCGAAAATAAGACATCCCCTGATAATAAGCCCAATCGGGCTTTTGAGTGCATGCACTAAAATAAGCCTCCCCCCTCCCGAAAATAAGCCCTCCCCGAAAATATTTAAACGCACAGCTGGAAATCAGGTAAGATGGCAAGAGGAGCCCCATTTTGCTCTACGCGCCCCAAAATAATAAGACCTCCCCGAAAATAAGGCCAAGCCCTTATTGTGGGGTTCAAAAAAAAATATAAGACAGGGTCTTATTTTCGGGGAAACACAATATTTATGTGACTTCCCTCTGAAAGGGTTGTTTGATTGCATTGCTGTGTTATACTCATTTTAAGAAAAGAACTGTTGGACATGTTGACGTCACCACCGGAAGTCCCAATCCATTTTTTAAAAAAAATAATATTTATTAAATTACACAGTACAAAAAGAAACATAATACAAAAAAAAAATAAAATCCAAGAAACACACACGCACACACAAGCCAAAAAATATAAACATCCAAAAACAAACATCAAAATTTCAATACTAAATAACAACTTTTCCGCATCGGTATCTCTAGCCCATTTAACTTCTTTACACAAATTCTACTTCTAAATATCTCTATCTTAAACTTACAGTTTTATCTAAATTATCTTGACTTCTATTTACAATTCGATCTCGTAACAAAAACATCCCTTAAGTTTTAGGTTTACTCTCCAGCCAGGAATACCATTTACTGTATTTTCCTGCGTATAAGACTACTTTCTAACACACAAAAATCTTCTCAAAAGTCGGGGGTCGTCTTATACGCCGGGTCTCATTCTCCTGTAACCAGGCAGACCAGCCCATAAGGCTCTGACGAGCCTTAAATGGCTCTGAGGAGGGTCGTCTTATACGCCCAGTCCGTCTTATACGCCGGAAAATACGGTATTCCATATTAAATAGTACTCGGTGTCCTCCCTCTCCTTCATTTCCATAGATAAAACTGTCCATCTCTGCACATTTGTATATATTTTTTTATTATGAGAACAATCAAATTTTTAATCAATAGGAACCAAACTGAATTGGTTTCTCTTTACTCTTGCTATGAAAGGAGATGCGATTGTCTCTTTCATGGCTTATGAAAACAGAATTGTATGATTCTCTGCGTATGAACTGAACTGCCCTCTCTGCCCAAATGGATAATAAGCAATTCGCATCCTGTGTGTAGCTAGCCTCTGTGATGTACCAAGAGTGTTTTCAATTTGTACTTTGTTATTACTAAAACACAAACATGACCCATTCACTGGATTAACACCCTCTTAGGCGGGGCTCGGATGAAAAACTTAAATATTTGTCATTTAATGATGTATTTCCATGTGACTCATCCCTTGAATATGTAGCCTCTTTTTTTAATAGCTCACTTTTATTTGAGTTCAGGAAAACACACATTCAGTGTACGCAAATAGGTTGGGTCTCTCTGGATTCCAAGCATCATAAAATGGAAAGATTAATTCATAGGATTCGGATTTAACATCTAAATGTTCTGTGTTTTTTTTCTCTCTCTCTCCCCCCCCCCCCCCAGCTTTAGAAATTTGGTGTTCGGGAACATGTCTCAGTCGGCTGAAAAAGTAAGGTGAGTTTCAAAGTTGGACAAATAGCCATCGAAACAATTCTTAGCTTTCAACCTTTTTATGTGGGGTTTTAGGGTTTTAAAGCAGTGGTGAAATCCAATTTTTTACTATCAATTCTGTGGGCGTGGCTTGGTGGGGTGGCAGGGGAAGGATATTGCAAAATCTCCATTCCCACCACCACTCCAGGGAAGGATACTGTAAAATTCCATTCCCACCCCACTCGGGGGCCAGCCAGAGGGTGGTATTGCCGGTTCTCCGAACTACTCAAAATTTCCGCTACCGATTCGTCAGAACCTGCTGGATTTCACCCCCTGGTTTAAAGGCTGTGTTTTGTAATCACTTTGGGGCAGGAGGTAGGGAAAAGAACAGCTGAATACATTTCAGAGAATCAGTGTTATTTAAATAAATAACCCACTTAATAACTTCAAATCATCCAGCTTTATTCGTTCTGCTGTTGCTTATTTTCTGTTGAAAAGACTGAAGGGGAAAAAAAAAGAAAGAAAAATTTTCGGTAAACTGCTGAATCCATTGTAGAAAACAGTGATTAACAACTGGCAGGTCAAGATGAGATAGAAATCTTTAGGGTAAAATTGGCTGAATCTCCGCGTTTCTCCTTCTCCCCCAGCCCAACATTTTCATCATAATTTCACAGTGTGAGTTTCCAAGCAAAAGGATTTTTCTTGGTTTTCTCCCACTTGTTATCTGGCAATGAACGAGTAAGAACAGCAGCATGTTGTAGATGGCGGTGGTTGTTGGGCAGCCAATCCATTTGATTTTTAAGCGGGTTTTGGGTTGCAAAAAAAGCTCTTTTGGGGACAGCATCGGCTGATCGCCGCACAGGAATAGCTTTTTAGCTATAGCAAATGCCTTATTTCCTTGGAGAACTTTGGGAGTTCTAGGCAGAATTTGGAAGGCGCTTGCTTTTTAAAAGGAGGAGGAGGAGGAGGAGGAGGAGAGGAGGAGGAGGAGGAGGAGGAGGAGGAAGTGAAGGAGGAGAAGAAGGAGGAGGAGGAGGAGAAAGGAGAAAAAGGAGAAGAGGAGGAGAAAAAGGAGAAGAGAAGGAGAAGAAGAGAAGGAAGAAGAAGAAGAGAAGAAGAAACAACTTGTGATGATGGTTGTCAACATCCTCACTGCCTCATTTAGAACTCTTTTATCCAATGCCAATTTTTTGTTTAAACTCTCCTTTCATCTAAAGAAGAAGAAGAAGGAAAGGAGAAGGAGAAGGAGAAGGAGAAGAAGAAGAAGAAGATGATTCTATGCAAAACATTTGGGATGGAATAAACGTAATTGCTGGACCAACCAAATGGAAAAGGGCTGCCATTTTCTGGACCCTCATTTGGTACTTAAACTCTGTAGACTCTTCCTATAATTGGAGGGGGAAAAAAATGGTTTGGGACTCTCGTGATTGCACCCCCCCCCCCATGGCAAAGGATGTCTGATGCCCCCTATATTATGCATGGATGGTCCTTGACTTACAACCATTCGTTTAGTGGCCATTAGAAGTTACGACGACACTGAAAAAAAGTAATTTACAACAGTTTTCACAGTTACCCAATGGAACAGAAGTTGCCTTCAGAAATTGTGGGAGCTTCATCCCTGGAAGGTTTCAAGAAGTTACTGGACCTGCCATCCGTCAAAAATAGTTTAGGGTCTTCTGCTTGGGTGGCGGGTTGGACTAGATGACCTACAAGGTCCCCTTCCAACTCTGTTAATCTGTATCTGAGTAGAAAGCTGAACCTTTGAATTCTGGTGCTGGAGAAGACTCCTGCAAGTCCCGTGAATGGCAAGGCGATCAAACCGGTCAGTCCTAGAGGAGATCAACCCAACTGCTCTTTAGAAAGCCAGATCATAAAGAGGAAACTCAAATATTTTGGCCACCTAATGAGAAGGAAGGACTCCCTGGAGAAGAACCTAATGCTGGGAACTGTTGAGGGCAAAAGAAGAAGGGGACGGCAGAGAACGAGGTGACTGGATGGAGTCACCAAAGCGGTCGGTGTGAGCTTGAATGGGACTCAGAGGAAGGTAGAGGACAGGAAGTCTCGGAAGGAACATTGTGCATGGGGGTCGCGATGGGGTCGGACATGACTTTGCAACTATCAACAACAAAATTCTCAAGACGTAGTAAGAGAGGAAGTAAAACTAACCCCCTACTTCCTTACAGAGAGAGTCCACAGAGACCTTGTATAATTGTTACAAAAAGATCTTCTCCTAAACCATGTTCCTCATCCTCTCCCACTTGCATATCAGACAGGAAAAGGGAACGGGAATCACATGACTTCTGTTGTAACAACAGTCCTGAGTGTTTCTCAACCGTGACTGCTTTAAGAGGTATGAGACTTCATCTCCCAGAATCCCCAGCCAGCATAGCCGCACATGAAGTCCACACCTCTTAAGAAGTCGCCCATGGTTGAGAAACACTGGTCCAAAGGCTTTGGTTCTCCTTAAGTTGTCCTTGTATGTGAAAATATCTGTGAAAATGATTCAGCCGGTTCGGGCGAATTGAGAGTTAAATTGCTGGCTGGCCTTTTCCTGCCCTGCCCCTCTCCTGGAGTCCCCATTTTGTCTCCCAGGTAAGTTCAGGGAAGCCGCCTAGGCCCAAATGAGGTGCAGGGGTGTGTGGCGTGTCCCCCAGCCTGTTTTCAGGGGGGTGCAGGAGGCTGAGTGCTGCCTGCCACACCCCCTGGCCACACCCACCCAGCCGGTCATTAGGACAGAGAACCGGTTGTTAAATTATTTGAATCCCACCACTGCTACAGACCCCTCACATCCGGGACATAAATTGTTTCATCTCTACCCTCAAAACGACGCTATAGGGCATTGCACACCAAACCTACAAGACACAAGGACAGTTTTCCCCCCGCTTACTCTGCCGTCACTCTGCTAAACGACTAATTCCCACAGCACTGTCAAACTATTTACTAAGGCTGTATTACTATTCTTCTTCTTCTCTCATCCTTCCTAAAACTTTTTCTATTTATGACTATAACATTGGTTGTATCTTTACGATTTAGATTGTTTTATTTAGTTTCCTAGCACGATCGATCTTGATTCTATCACTAAGTGTTGTACCTTATGATTTACTATGAATGTATTTTGTGATGACTATGATAATTGATTATCACTTAGAGCTTTTGTGTACACTGAGAGCTTATGCACCCAAGACAAATTCCTTGTGTGTCCAATCACACTTGGCCAATAAAGAATTCTGTTCTCTTCTCTTCCTCTTCTCTTCTCTTCTCTTCTCTTCTCTTCTCTTCTCTTCTCTTCTCTTTCTCTTCTCTCTCTCTCTCTTCTTTCTCTTCTCCTTCCTCTTCTCTTCTCTTCCCTCCCTTCCTTCCCCTTCCCTTCCCTTCCTTCCCTCTCTTCTCTTCTACCCTACCCTACCCTACCCTACCCTACCTACCCTACCCTACCCTACTAACTCTACTCTACTCTACTCTACTCTACTCCTACTCTACTCTTATTCTGTTCCTATTGTATTGTATTCTATTAATTCTATTCTATTCTATTCTATCTATTCTATTCTATTCTATTCTATTCTATTCTATTCTATTCTATTCTATTCTATTCTATTCTATTCTATTCTATTCTATTCTATTCTCCTCTCCTCTCCTCTCCTCTCCTCTCCTCTCCTCTCCTCTCCTCTCTCTCCTCTATTCTATTCTATTCTATTCTATTCTATTCTATTCTATTCTATTCTATTCTATTCTATTCTATTCTATTCTATTCTATTCTATTCTATTCTATTCTATTCTATTTATTCTATTCTATTCTATTCTATTCTACCCTACCCTACCCTACCCTACCCTACTCTACTCTACTCTTATACTCTTATTCCAATTCCCTATTCCAATTCCAATTCCATTCTAATCCTAATCCTAATCCTAATCCTAATCCTAATCCTAATCCTAATCCTAATCCTAACCCTAACCCTACCCTGAAACCTAACCCCTACACCCTAACCTACAACCCTAACCCTAATCCTAATCCTAATCCTAATCCTCTTTGAAGAAGCTGCTCTCAAGCTTGCAACTTTCCAATGTTGGCGCATTTTCCATGAATCCCGCCCTCCCAATTTTCTGCTTTCATTCTTGATTTCTCATTCCAGTTTTCTGACTCGGCTGGATACGTGGGGTTTGCCAACCTCCCCAACCAAGTCCACCGGAAGTCGGTCAAGAAAGGGTTCGAATTCACCCTCATGGTGGTCGGTATGTGGATTTGATTTTGCAGATCAGGCGGGTTTGACGATTAAACCGTGGCAGTTTAACTATCGAATACAGGTAGTCCTTAATTTACAACGGCCCATTTAGTGACCAAAGTTACAACGGCGCTGAGAAAAGTGACCTATGCTTGTTTTTCACACTTAACGACCGTTGGGCGTTCCCATGGTCACATGATCAAAATTCAGATGCTTGGCAACTGACATCATAGTTACGACGGTTCCAGTGACTCCCTTAGGCAACCTTCTGACAAGCAAAGTCAGATTCACTTAAGAACGCTGTTACTTTATTCATTAACTGTTCGCACAGAAAGGACAGAAAATGGGATAAAACTCACTTAACAACCGTCACGGTTGTGGCTAGCATTCCTAGTCCACGGGAGCATGGAGTGCCCCATAATTGTGGGTGTTTTCTCGAAAACTATCTGGGTTTTTTTTTTTTTAGTTGGCGGTGACGAAGAGGATCAATTTTATACTTGTAAACGTTATTGATACTTTTTAGAGCAGTGATCGCTAACCTTTCCCAGACCGTGTGCCCAAAGCGTGTGTGTACATGTACGAATGCGTGTGCAAGTGCCCGAACCACCAAAATGCAATGCGCATTGGGGCCCCGTGCATGCACCCCACCCCCCCCCCCCCCATGAATGTGCATCCTCCTCAGTGATGAAATGTAAAATTGTTACTACCGGTTCTGTGGGCGTGGCTTGGGGAGGGTAA
>CM075968.1:33355926-33462289 GCA_038048745.1 Coluber constrictor foxii | reverse complement strand
AGGGAGGGAGGGAGGGAGGGAGGGAGGGAGGAAGGAAGGAAGGAAGGAAGGAAGGAAGGAAAGAAAGAAAGAAAGAAAGAAAGAAAGAAAGAAAGAAAGAAAGAAAGAAAGAAAGAACATTCAGCTGCCTGCAATTACTGCAAGTTCGAATCTCCCCAGGCTCAAGGTTGACTCAGCCTTCCATCCTTTCTAAGGTAGGTAAATTGAGGACCCAGTTTGTGGGGGCAATAAGCTGACTTTGTATAAAAAATATACAAAAAGTATGAAGGCTATTGCTTAACACATTGTAAGCCGCCCTGAGTCTCCGGAGAAGGGCGGCATATAAATCTAATTAAAAAAAAAATCTGTCACCTGGATGACTGAGAATCTCTACAGACTTTTAACCAGGTTGAGCATCCAAAAAAAGCTACGGACGACTGCATGATCACGGCGATGCTTCGTTTAGTGACCGTTCGAAGTTACAACGGCACTGAAAAAAAGTGACGAATGAGGGGTTTTCACACTTACGACAATTGCAGCATCCCCGTGGCCACATGATCAACATTTGAGCACCGGCACATATTTATGAGAGTTCCCCTATCCGCCGTCATGTGGTTTCCCTTTGTGACTTTCCTAGCCAGCTTTCGAACAAGCCAGGGAAATAGGAGGAGGAGCCAGATTTGCTTAACGGCCACATGATTCACTTAACAACTGCACTGATTCACTCAAGGGTGGCAGAGAAGGCCGTAAAATGAGACAGAACACAAGAAATGCAAAGGTGGGATGCTGTTGGTTCAGACCGGTTTGTCTGAACCGGTAGTTCTGATTCTGCATGGTTCGGAGAACCGGCAAATCGGACCACCGTCTGGCCCTTCCCCTGGCCATTTTTATGACCATTTCTCCAGCCAAAATCAGCCTGAAACCAGCCCGAAAAATGGCCTGAAAACAGCCTAAAAAACAGGTCATTTTTTCAGACTCTTTTCAGGCTGATTTTTGGGCCTTTTTCAGTGATTTTTCGGGTGAAAAATGGCCTGGAAAACGGCCTGAAAACAACCCCAAAAAGCCTGAAAATGGCCCGAAAAACAGTCTGAAAATGACCCCAAAATGCCCACAAAACGGGCTGATTTAATGGGCCATTTTCAGGCCTTTTTTCCCGCCAAAATCGGCACGAAAATCAGCCTGAAAACAGCCCAAAAAACAGCTTACCCAGCTTCTCTTCCTCTTGCAGCCAGCTTTCCCAGTCTAGCTTGACGCAGTCTCTCTCTCTCTCTCCCTCTCACACATAGACATACACACACGTATGCACACACATACACATACACAAACAGGTTGGATCTTTCTTTCCTCTCGCCCCGCCCCCCCCCCCCACCGGAGACCCCTAGATTCCCTCCCCAACCATGCCTGCCCCATACAGGAATCACCCACACAAGTGATGTAGAGTTGGCCATGCTCACTTAGTCACATGACAGCCCCAACCATGCCCACCCAGCAGAGAACCGATTGTTAAAAAAATTGGAACCCACCGCTGAAGAAACACCTCGCTTAGTAACAGAAATATTGGGCTCGTTTGTGGTCGTAAGCCGAGGACTCCCCCGCACCCCACACATTTGGCTTCCTTGGTTCTAGGTGCTGGATGCAACCCTCCCCGTCATGAATAAACCCCGTGGAGGCGAGAAGACGATCTACAGAGCCAAATTCAGCTCCATCACTGACACGGATATCTGCAACGCCATGAATCAGTTGGGGGAACCTAACCACAATGAAGCTCTGTCGGTGGATGCCCGGCAAGAGTTAGATCTGCGGATCGGCTGTGCGTTTACAAGGTGCGTAAACCAGATTTCCTATCTTGGCTCCTTATTTTTCCTGGGCCTTTCATGGACCACTAGTTTTGGCCATTCCATGCACCTCATCAGCAGAGGGATAGAATCAAGATCACCTGGAGTGTTAAGACCACTTTATAATGCCTTGGTAAGGCCACACTTGGAATACGACGTCCAGTTGTGGTCGCCATATTAAAAAGTTTATTCGGCGGAACGACTTGCCTCCAGAAGTTGTGAATGCTCCAACACTGGAAGTTTTTAAGAAGAGATTGGGCAACAATTTTGTCTGAAGTGGTGTAGGGTTTCCTGCCTAGGAGGGAGTTGGACTTCACGCGATCTTGAGTCTATCCCTCTGTTAATCCAATTTAAAACTGCGTTGGCTTTTTGGACAGCTGTCGCACGCCGTTCCTCTTATTTCCTCTTATGTTTATTTATTTATTTATTTATTTTATTATTAAAATTTATATGCCGCCCTTCTCCCGCAGGACTCGGGGCGGCTCACACAATAAAACAACAACAATAATAACAACAATACAATATTAAGAGCCTGAGTAGCGTAGGGGTCTAATGCCTCCTCCTAAAAGGCAGCAATTAACATCCAGCTGCCTCCAATCTCTGCGAGTTCAATCCTAGCCAGGCTCAAGTTTGACTCAGCCTTCCATCCTTTCTAAGGTGGGTAAATTGAGGACCCAGTTTGTGGGGGCAATAAGCTGACTTTGTATAAATATAGAAAAGTATGAAGGCTATTGCTTAACGCATTGTAAGCCACCCCGAGTCTCCGGAGAAGGGCGGCATATAAATCAAATTAAATTTTTTTTTAAAAAAAATACAATATTAAAATCCAATTCAAAATTTAAAATCCCCAAATTAAAACCCCATAAACTGTCAGGGAATTTGATGAAAAAGCCATGTTCTCTATTCATTCCTACAGGTTTCAGACGAAATATTTCCAGGGCAAATACGGCAATTTAGACAGTTCGCTGATCTCCTTTGGGCCTTGCCAGACGCCCACCCTGGGGTTTTGCGTGGAGCGCCACGATAAAATCCAGTCGTTCAAACCTGAAATCTACTGGGTGTTGCAAGCCAAGGTAATCTGCTCCTGATTCTTCCGGCCTCCAGTTGTTTGGGAATCTTAATTTCCACCTCAAAAATCATACAGTTAGTCCTTGATTTATAACAGTTCATTTAGTGGCCACTCAAAGTTACGACGGCAATGAAAAGAAAGGGACTTGGGACCGTTTTTCACACTTAATGACAATTGCAGCCTCCTTATGTTATCAAAGTTGTCAGCTTGGCAACTGACTCACATTTATGTCCCGGAGTCCTGTGATTCCCTTTTGCGACCTTCAAAGAAATGGGGAAGCCAAATTCACTTAACAACCATGTTATTAGCTTAACAAATGCGATGATTCACTTAACAACTTGCAAGCAAGTTCGTAAAATAGGGGAAAAAATTCACCTCACAAATGTTTCACTTAAGAACAGAAATGTTGGGCTGTTCAAAGTTACAATGGGCACTGAAAAAAATGACTTATGGCCGTTTTTCACACTTAATGACGATTGCCGCCTCCTCATGGGATCTAAAAATTCAAACGTTTAGCCACTGACTCATATTTACGATGGTTGCAATGTCCTGGCCTCACAGGATCCCCTTTTTGCGACCTTCCAACAAGCAAAGTCAATGGGGAAGCCAGATTTCACTTAACAACCACGTTACTGACTTAACAACTGTAGTGACTCACTTAACAACGGTGGCAAGAAAGTTGGTAAAATGGGGCGAAACTCACTTCCGAAATGTTTCACTTAAGACAAAAGAAATTTTGGGCTGAATTGTGGCCCTAAATCGAGGACCATCTGTATTTAGCTCAAAACTTTCAGGATGCCGTCTGAAAAGACCATTGTGGTAAATCCTGATGAAAGTACTTGTGAGGCGGTATCTTATTTTTCTAAAAGTTTTCTTCTTATCAGGTTATTCCTGAAAAAGACAGTTGTTTGACTCTGGAGTGGGACAGAGTCAGGATCTTTGACCGAGAAATTGCTCAGATGTTTTTGAACCTCACGAAAATGGCGAAGGAAGCCAAGGTAAGAGCAAGTTAGTATCGTCTGAAAAAGTCTGCACAATTTAATCTACCTTGTGGTTTACATTGGATCAGTGGTGGGTTCGGCCCGGTTCGGTCCGGTTCGGCCAAACTGATAGCGGTGACGATATGACATCACCGAACTGGTTCTCTTTGTTCGGGAGCTGCCCCCCCCCCCCGCACCCCTCCCGCGTTATTCTTATCTTTTATTTGGCCCCACCCCCAATCTATTTGCTGCCTCGGAATCCCAGCTGATCAGCTAGAAGGAAAAAAACTGTTTAAACTGGCACTCGTCACTTCCCGCCTGGACTACTGCAATGCTCTCTACATGGGCTCCCCTTGAGGAGCACCCGGAGGCTCCAACTGGTGCAGAATGCGGCCACGCAGGGGATTATTTAATTGAGTTTTTCCTAGAACTTTGATTTATTTGGATAAAACGGTTAAGGAAAATCCTGGTTTTTTTGCAGGTAGAGTCTGTGAGTAAAAAGGAGAAAGTGAAACAACGACCTCTGGCTCTTAATACGGTGGAAATGTTGCGGGTTGCCAGCGCTGCGTTGGGTAAATACGGCAGGATTTCTTCCTTTAAGAAGATAATAGCAGTGGCGCTTAGACTTATATACCGCTTCACAGGGCTTCACAGCCCCCTTTAAGCGGTTTACAGACTCAGCCTCTTGCCCCCAACAATCGGGGTCCTCATTTTATGGTACCGACCTTGGAAGGATGGATGGCTGAGTCAACCTTGAGCCGGTCAGGATCGAACTTCTGGCAGTGAGCAGAATTAGCCTACCATACTGAATTCTAACCACTGTACCATGAAGGAAGGAAGGAAGGAAGGAAGGAAGGAAGGAAGGAAGGAAGGAAGGAAGGAAGGAAGGAAGGAAGGAAGGAAGGAAAGGAAAGGAAAGGACAGAGAAAGAAAGAGACATACAGACAGTAAAGGAAGAAAGGAAAGGAAAGGAAAGGAAAGGAAAGGAAAGGAAAGGAAAGGAAAATAGGAGAGGAGGAAAGGAAAGGAAGGGAAGGGAAGGGAAAGGAAGCAAAATAGGGAAGGAAAGAAAAGGAAAGGAAAGGAAAGGAAAGGAAAGGAAAGGAAGCAAAATAGGAGGAAAGAAAAGGAAAGAAAAAGAAAAGAAAGGAAAGGACAGAGAGAGAAAGAAAGAGACATACAGATAGGAAAGGAAGAAAGGAAAGGAAAGGAAAGGAAAGAAGGAAGCAAAATAGGAGGGAAGGAAGGGAAGGGGAGGGAAGGGAAGCAAAATAGGAGGGAAGGGAAGGAAAGGAAAGGAGGAGAGGGGAAAGGGGAAAGAAAGGCAGAAAGGAAAGGAAATTACAATAGCACTTAGATGTATACACAATACCACTTCACGGTGCTTTACAGCCCTCTCTAAGCGGTTTACAAAGTCAGCTTATTCTCCAAACTGTTTTTCTCTCTAGGAATGGGCCCGCAGCATACGATGCAGATAGCTGAACGGCTTTATACCCAGGGCTACATTAGCTACCCTCGAACAGAAACAACTCATTATCCTGAAAATTTCGATTTGAAAGGCCCTTTGCGACAACAAGCTAATAATGCTTACTGGGCAGAAACCGTAAGTGACTGTCATTCATCTCGTTGCCAAAAGACACTTTCGAAATCAACACCGCGATTCTTTTCACAACTGTGACAAGAAAGATGATAAAACAGGGCAGAACTCATTTAACAACTGTCTTGTTTAACAACAGAAATTTTGGGCTCAGTTGTTGTTCGTAAGGCGATGATTATCTGTAGCTAACTTTAGTCTGCTCCAATCAATCTTTGGTTCGGTGAGAGGTGGCCGGCCCTTGGCTCATGCGTGCTCTGTCCGTGGTTTTCTCCCAAGGTCAAAACATTATTGGTGGAAGGTATCAACAGGCCACGGAAAGGCCACGATGCTGGAGATCACCCCCCCATCACCCCAATGAGAGCGGCCTCTGAAGCAGAATTAGGTGAGCGATTATTCATGTTTGCAAAACTTGTTCTGACCCAGCTCCCAAAACACGACAAGCCCTCTGACGTGAGCTCAAAAGATTCCTTTAATTAGGAATGCCGGCAAAAAAAGTTTATCTCTCAAGCTAACGAGTCCATCTGGCAGCGAGATGAATAGTTGTCTGCCACATCTATTCAGTCTCCGCCCCCTGCCTTTTATCCCCAGAGTTAGGGTAGGGCTTCCCTAGCAGCAGTGGCTCTTCCGTCCTGAGGACCGGCCCATAGATTTCCACTGCTCTCCTCTCCTCTGCCTTCTGAGCATCTGCGCATCAGGCACTGGACCCAGCTGTTCCTCCTCTTCCTCATCAGCCACCTCCAGACCTGGGGGCTGTTGATTCTCCATCTGAGGGCTGACAGACGGCCCAGGCTCCACCTGTGTGTGTCTTTCTCTCTGCCAGCTCCATTCCCTTTTCCCCCTCAGAGCTCTCAGGTTGCCTTGATGAGTCCCACCCTGAGTCCCACACCTCCTCCTCCTCTTCTGACTCGGCTGCTGGAGGGGCTGGCAGCCGACAGGCCACAATAAAAACATTCCAGAAACATTACAAACTGTCTTGGATGGACAGGCCATCTATTTAGCAACTGGTCAAAGTGATAACAGAAACACCCTTGTGTATTTCCAGGGGGGTGATGGATGGAGGCTCTACGAATACATTACAAGGCACTTTATCGCTACTATCAGTGCCGACTGCAAATACCTTCAAACTACTATTGCGTGCAGTGTTGCCTCGGAACGTTTCACTTGCATAGGAAAGACGGTCCTTTCGCTAGGTAGGAAAGAGGTTAAGACACAGTCTTGGGACAGGTGTTTTTTTCTTTTTGTACTTTTGCTTCTTTCTTTTCCTTTCTTTCTTTCTTTTTCTTTCTTTCTTTCTCTCTCTTCCTTTCCTTTCTTCCTTTCCTGTCTGTACGTTTCTTTCTTTCTTTTTCTTTCTTTCTCTCTCTCACCCTTTCCTTTCCTTTCCTTTCCTTTCTTTTCCTTTCTTTTCCTTTCCTTTCCTTCCTTTCCTTTCCTTTCCTTTCTCTTTCCTTTCCTTTCTTCCTTTCCTGTCTGTACGTCTCTTTCTCTCTCACTCCTTTCCTTTCCTTTCCTTTCCTTTCCTTTCCTTTCCTTTCTTCCTTTCCTTTCCTTTCCTTTCTTCCTTTTCTTTCCTTTTCTTTCCTTTCTTCCTTTCCTGTCTGTACGTCTCTTTCTCTCTCACTCCATTCCTTTCCTTTCCTTTCCTTTCCTTTCCTTTCCTTTCCTTTCCTTTCCTTTCCTTTCCTTTCCTTTCCTGTCTGGATGTCTGTCTTTCTCTCTCTCCTTTCCTTTCCATTCCTTTCTTCCTTTCCTGTCTGTATGTCTCTTTCTTTCTTTCTCTCTCTCTCTTCCCTTCCCTTCCCTTCCCTTCCTTTCCTTTCCTGTCTGTATGTCTCTCTCTCTCTCTCCTTCTTTCTTTCTGTCTGTCTGTTGTTTGCCTTTTCTTCTTCCCTTTTTATTTCTTTGTTTTTTTCCTTTCCTTTCCTTTCCTTTCCTTTCCTTTCCTTTCCTTTCCTTTCCTTTCCTTTCCTTTCCTTTCCTGAGTCCACAAGGAGAAGGGTGGCATATAAATCTAATAAAACTTAAACTTAAACTTCCTTCCTTCCTTTATAAACCTTGAAATACAAAAAATATGAAAAGTATTGCTAAGCTCTTTTTAAAAAATAGCTAAGATTAGTTCAGAATCACCACTTGCTTTTTTAAAATAAATCTTCCTTCCTTCCTTCCTTCCTCCCTCCCTCCCTCCCTCCCTCCCTCCCTCCCTCCCTCCCTCCCTCCCTCCCTTATTCTTTATAAACCTTTGAATATAAAAATTATGAAAAATATTACTCAGCTCTTTTTTAAAAAGTAACTAAGATTAATGTAGAATTACCACTTGCTTTTTTTTCTTTTTTTAAAAAATCCCTTACAGGGTTTACTGAAGTTATGCCTTGGCAAAGCATCCCATTGGAAGAGAGCCTTCCCAGCTGTGACCGAGGAGACCTCTTCCCTGTGAGCGAAGTGAAGCTCCTAGAGAAGCAGACATGCCCGCCCGATTATTTGACGGAAGCTGAACTCATCACGTTGATGGAAAAACATGGGATAGGTAGGGATGGTCCTTTTCGGTGGCATGCTCAGTATAAGGTGGTGGAAAGGATCTTTCAGGATCTTCAGACGATGGTCATCTCACATTTCTTCCAAGGTTTAGGAAGTGTGAGGAGGTGGCGATGGGAAGATTGACTGTGAAGGATGGATGTGAATAAGTGTGAGAGGAACACCATTGTTGTTCCATTAATTCATTAATCGTGATCTGTTCTGCCCCAGCTACGGACCCAAAGAACGCAGCACACACAAAGCCCGTTCAAACCTTAGTTTACTAAATAAACCAGTTTTTTTACAACAACGGCTGTTAATTAACTGCATTAACAGCCGCCAAGAATTCAAAGAATAATAACTGAAAGCTTACTGTGGTTGGCAGAATGCCCAGAAGCAATTTGCAGGAAGCTGATAAGAGAAGCAAGACAAGACATGAAGGAGAGTGAATGAAGTTGTTCCCTGCAAATTGCTTCAGTTGGCGTTCCTCCTTAAATAGGCTAAGGGAGTGGCCAATTAGCCCCAAGCCTTACTCTCGAGAAGACCTCCTCCTAAGGAGACACTCCTGCCTTTTTTTTATTTTTATTTGATTTATATGCCGCCCTTCTCCGGAGACTCAGGGCGGCTTACAATGCATTAAGCAATAGCCTTCATACTTTTGTATATTTATACAAAGTCGGCTTATTGCCCCCACAAACTGGGTCCTCAATTTACCCACCTTAGAAAGGATGGAAGGCTTGAGCCTGGCTAGGATTGAACTTGCAGTAATTGCAGGCAGCTGGATGGCAGCTTTTGACAGCTCTGCGCACCTGTGCATTGAGAAGAGGCTCCAATCTTCGTCCTCTTCACTTAAGGGAATTCCGGAGGTTCTGAAGGCCCTGGCTGAATCCCTGCCTCTGGCACCACATCTTCTCCAGCCTCCTCATTGTCCGACTCGAGCTGCTGGCACAGCATCACACCAGCCTCCTCACTGTCGGAATCAGCTACTAGCTGCACAGAATGCGTAGGGGCCACAACATGGTCATTCGTTCGTGGTATGGCCAAGTTCTGGTTTCCAGAAGACCTTAAAAGCAACACCGGAAGTTCTGGAGGGTAAATAACCACACAGAGAATGAAGGGACTCAAGAATTTGCTTTGAGGATCTTCTTTGTGGCAGCCCCTGAGATATTGGAACACTGCTATCCTGTCTCCCCTAGTCCTTCTTTTCATTAAACTAGAGCTACCCAGTTCCTGCAACCGTTCTTCATGTGTTTTAGCCTCCAGTCCGCTCATCATCTTTGCTGCTCTTCTCTGCACTCTTTCTAGAGTCTCCACGTCTTTTTTAACATTGTGGCGACCAAAATTGGTTGCAGTATGCCAAGTGTGGCCTTACCAAGGCATTATAAAGTGGTATTAACCCTTCATGTAATTAATACCGTATTATTGTTAGGAACGGATGCCAGCATTCCAGTCCATATCAACAACATCTGTCAACGGAACTACGTCACTGTGGAAGGGGGACGCAAATTGAAACCTACCAACCTGGGCATAGTTTTGGTACACGGCTACTACAAAATAGGTAATGTGGCATTTTGCGGTGGGGGAGGACAACGCTAGGGAAATTGAAGGAGTAAATTCGCGTCTTCTAGCCAGGTTATTTGAAGGACTCCCCTCTTATCTCACATGGAGAAGTTCCTCTATTTTTCTTGGCAATGAAGAGAAGTGGTCAAGTCCCAGAATTCTCCAGCTAGGATGTTTTAAGACGGATGGACTTCAACTTCTAGAATTCCCTAGTCAGCATGCTTTGAGACTGGTAGACTTCAACTCCCAGAATTCTCTAGTCCTCATGTTTTAAGATTGGTGGACTTCAACTCCCAGAATTCCCTAGTCCTCATGTTTTAAGATTGGTGGACTTCAACTCCCAGAATTCCCTAGCCAGCATGCTTTGAGATGGATGGATATCAACTCCCAGAATTCCCCATGGTTTGGGAATTCAGAATTCCCCATTCCCGAGGCAAGTTTAAAAAAAAAAAGCATAGCAGTTGAAGTATTAAAGTGGGCAAGAGACGATGGGTAGATGATTTCTTTCTTTTCTTTCTTTATTGTTGTTTTGACTTGCTTTTCCTTCTACCTCTCTTTTTTTTAAAAGTATAGCAATTAAAATATAAAGCAGGCAAGAGATGATGGATGGAAGATTCCTTTTCTCAGTTGCTGTTTTGAATTGTCTTTCTCTATCTCTCCTTCTCTATTCTTTTTCTTTTTCTCTCTCTTTTTGTAGGCAGGTGACATGATTAAAAGTTAGACAGGAAAGAAAGAAAAGGCTCTTTAATATAGGATGGTATGATTTAAAGCTAGAATAAGCGGTAGAAATAAAGGGAATATTAATGTATTACAATTTTATTTGATAAAATGAAAGTAATAATGAGAAATAGATGGAATAATTGAATAATGATAGCCTGTAACCTAAAATACTAGGTGTGTATTGTTATGGGAATTTCATAAATTGATTGAATGTAATAATAATGTTTAATCTGATCAGTTTTGTTTGTATTGGAGGGTATGGCACAGGCATTGATTTGACATTTTTATAAAAAATAAAAATATAAAAAACTTTTTTAAAAAAAGAATTCCCCATTTCCCCCTGGTTGGGGAATGCTGGGGGTGCGCAGTCTACAACTCTGAAAATGGCTGAGTTTGCAAAAACAGAGATCTAAGAGGATTCCATGCATTTTGGACAAATCCTGGCTGTTTCTCCCAGGTTGACTTTTCTTGGACATCCCGTACATTTTTCATCGATCTCATTTTTTTTGCCTCTTCTCACCTGTTCAGATGCGGAGCTGGTGCTCCCGACCATCCGTAGCGCGGTGGAGAAGCAGCTCAACCTAATTTCTCAAGGGAAAGCCAACTTCCATCAGGTGCTGGAGCACACCTTGGACATCTTCAAAAGGAAGTTCCACTACTTTGTGGATTCCATCGCAGGTAGGTCTGGCTGGCATTCGTTTAGAATATGCAGTCGTTAAAATGTGCAGGGGAGACATGAGAGCAGTCTTGCAATATCTCAGGGGCTGCCCCAAAGAAGAGGGAGTCAAGCTATTCTCCAAAGCACCTGAAGGCAGGACAAGAAGCAATGGGTGGAAACTAATCAAGGAGAGAAGCATCTTAGAACTAAGGAGAAATTTCCTGACAATGAGAACAATTAACCAGTGGAACAGATTGCCTGCAGAAGTTGTGAATGCTCCAACACTGGAAGTTTTTAAGACGTTGGATAACCATTTGTCTGAAGTGGTGTAGGATTTCCTGCCTGGGCAGGGGGTTGGACTAGAAGACCTCCAGGGTCCCTTCCAACTGTTATTCCTAGTCTAGTCTAGTCTAAAAGAAAAATAACATGTATTTTATTTATTTATTTATTAGTTCGATTTATATGCTGCCCTTCTCCGGAGACTCAGGGCGGCTTACAATGCGTTAAGCATGCATGAGTCAGGGGTTTATACTGCTGGATACCTAAGAATCTTATTCTTTCCTGCCCCTTTTTTTTCTTTGTTATGCCTTTTTGGTTCCTTTTTATTTAATAAAAAGAGAGATTGATTTCTTTTTTTTTTAAAGAAGAATTTACAGTCATGACATGGTAGTTTTGGGGAGAACTATTCCTCCATTGAATCGTAACTTTGCTTCTTAGGAATTGTCGAACTATTCAGTGGTTTATTTCTGGTTATGAATACGAAAGAGTTATTATTACAGGGTTCTACAGATATATCTAGAGTGGATAAGATATAAATGTATAACAGCTGTAGATCAGAACCCTTTCTCTCTCTCTCTCTTTCTTTCTTTTCCCACCTTCCTTCCTTCCTCTCTCTCTCTCTCTTTCCTTTCTGTCTTTCTGTCCTTCTTCCATTCCTTTCATTTCCTTCCCCTCCTCTTGCTCTTCCCCTTCCCCTCCCAACCTCCCTGTCTTCCTTCCTTCCCTTTTTCTCCCATTTCTTTTCTATTTATTTGTCACTTTTCCCTTTTCTTTCTATCTATCTATCTATCTATCTATCTATCTATCTATCTATCTATCTATCTATCTATCTATCTATCTATCTATCTATCTATCTATCTATCTTCCTTCCTTCCTTCCTTCCTTCCTTCCTTCCTTCCTTCCTTTTTCTTTCTTTCTTTCTTTCTTTCTCCCATTCCTTTCATTTCCTTCTCTTCCTCTTCCCCTTCTCCTTCCCTCTCTGTCTTCCTTCCTTCCTTTCTTTTTTCTTTCATTTCTTTTCTATTTATTTGTCACTTTTCCCTTACTTACCTATCTATCTATCTATCTATCTATCTATCTATCTATCTATCTATCTATCTATCTATCTATCTTCCTTCCTTCCTTCCTTCCTTCCTTCCTTCCTTCCTTCCTTTTTCTTTCTCCCATTCCTTTCATTTCTTTCTCTTCCTCTTCCCCTTCTCCTTCCCTCCCTGTCTTCCTTCCTTCCTTCCTTCCTTCCTTTTTTCTTTCATTTCTTTTCTATTTATTTGTCACTTTTCCCTTACTTATCTATCTGTCTGTCTGTCTGTCTGTCTGTCTGTCTATCTATCTATCTATCTATCTATCTATCTATCTATCTACCTACCTACCTTCCTTCCTTCCTTCCTTCCTTCCTTCCTTCCTTCCTTCCTTTTTTCTTTTTCTTTCTCCCATTCCTTTCATTTCCTTCTCTTCCTCTTCCCCTTCTCCTTCCCTCCCTGTCTTCCTTCCTTCCTTCCTTCCTTCCTTCCTTTTTTCTTTCATTTCTTTTCTATTTATTTGTCACTTTTCCCTTACCTACCTACCTACCTATCTTCCTTCCTTCCTTCCTTCCTTCCTTCCTTCCTTCCTTCCTTCCTTCCTTCCTTCCTTTTTCTTTCTTTCTTTCTTTCTTTCTTTCTCCCATTCCTTTCATTTCCTTCTCTTCCTCTTCCCCTTCTCCTTCCCCTCCCTGTCTTCCTTCCTTCCCGCCTTCCTTCCTTCTTCCATTTCTTTTCTATTTATTTGTCACTTTTTCCTTACTTTTCTATTTTTCTCTAAATATGTATTGTTTTTACTTGGCAAAAACCCACCCTTCTTTAATACTGTTGTTTTGGTTTTTTTTAGAACAGATAGAGTGATAGAAGTGTGCGCTTTCAAAATTACCTGACCTTTTTGTCCCACTTGCTTTCCCTTCCCTCCAGGTATGGATGAATTAATGGAAGTGTCTTTTTCACCTCTGGCTGCCACAGGGAAGCCCCTCTCCCGATGCGGCAAATGTCATCGTTTTATGAAATACATCCAGGTAAAGAAAATCTGGAATTTAAGCCGACTTTAAGGAAAAAGATCTGTGATATGATTTTTTTTTTAATGGTTGCATGATTTTTTTATGTATTTATGGGCAGCTTTGTCAGTGTATAAGAATTCATGAATTGGAATAGACATGGAAACAGGTCATCCAATGGAGACTGTTTGGTGCAGGGGTGAAATGCTACCGGTTCGGACCGGTTTTCCTGAACCAGTACTAAAAAATGCTACAGGTTTGGGTGAATCGGTATTTCCAACGATCAGCTGGGCGACAATCAGCTGTGACACGTGATTTATATTAGCTAGAATCATCGGATTTCCTGCTTTCTAGCTAATCTAAATTGCGTGGCACAGAGGATTCCCCCCCTTCGCTGTTCTACTTACTTCTGCAGACTTGGAAGGCTTCAAAATGTTCCTATTTTAGCGCTGCACGGACGCGCCTCAGGCACGCAGGCACACGTGAAGCGCACGCTCAAGAGCAGAGTCACAAAATCAGTAGAAGACTTCAGACCAGCTCACCACTAGTTTGGTGACTCATGGCGCCTGGGCGTGGCTTAGCTTGACTGTTATACATGATAGAATTGGTTTGTCCTTGCATTATTGCTTCTGATGTTCTGTGCTTCTGTGATTTCTGGTTCTGGCTTCTGCTGCATGGGTATTGTATATATGCATCATGTTTTGTATTACTGTATATAAGGAAGTTTCTTTTATACATGACTCCTGCTGAATTCGTTACTTCTGTGCTGTTTGGATTGCTGCAAACTCTTAACAAGCTTCCTTTTATTTTTTAAAAAAATGTAATCCAGGTAGTCTTTTGATTTAGAAATGGGTAAAATCATGTAAATAAATTAAATTAAATTAAATTAAATCAAACCGGTCAGTCCTAGGGGAGATCAACCCTGACTGCTCTCTAGAAGGCCAGATCCTGAAGATGAAACTCAAATACTTTGGCCACCTAATGAGAAGGAAGGACTCCCTGGAGAAGAGCCTAATGCTAGGAACAATTAAGGGCAAAAGAAGAAGGGGACGGCAGAGAACGAGGTGGCTGGATGGAGTCACTGAAGCAGTTGGCGTGAGCTTCAATGGACTCCAGAGGATGGTAGAGGACAGGAAGGCCTGGAGGAATGTTGTCCATGGGGTCATGATGGGTTGGACACAACTTCTCAACTAACAATTACAACAAAAAAATGATTTGTTTGTTAAGGTGGAAACTACACTTGCTTTTTATAAAAGACCAAATATCCTTTATGGACTTTTTTATTTTAACTAAAAATGGAATCAAAATGAAATGGCCATTTCAGGATCTTCTGGCTTCTCCAGAAACTTATTTTCTTAAAAGTTTTGAACTTTGTCCTTTTGTTTCTTTTTTTTTTTTTAAGGCCAAACCAAGCCGTCTCCACTGCTCGCACTGCGACGAGACCTACAGCCTTCCCCAGAACGGGACGATCAAACTGTACAAAGAGTTGCGATGCCCCCTGGATGATTTTGAGCTGGTGCTGTGGTCTTCTGGTTCCAGGGGGAAAAGTTACCCCCTGTGCCCTTATTGTTACAATAACCCTCCTTTTAGGGATATGAAGAAAGGTGAGAAGGAGATATAAACTGTATAAATACAATACAATACAATACAATACAATACAATACAATACAATACAATACAATACAATACAATACAATACAATACAATACAATACAATACAATACAATACAATACAATATAATACAATGCCAATGCCAATGCCAATTGCAACGCAACACAACACAATACAATAAGAGTTGGAAGGGACCTTGGAGATCTTCTAGTCCAACCCCCTGCTTAGCCAGGAAACCCTATACAACTTCAGACAAATGGTTATCCAACCTCTTCTTAAAAACTTCCAGTATTGGAGCATTCACAACTTCTGGAGGCAATCTGTTCCACTGATTAATTGTTCTGTCTAACTATATATTCTAAATATATAGCCTTGCATTTCTCAAGCTTGGCCAACTGAAGATGGATGGACTTCCACTCCCAGAATTTTGGGAGTGGAAGTCCATGCACTTTAAAGCTTGGGGAATTCTGGGAGTGGAAGTCCATCCATCTTAAAAACATGCTGTCTGGGGAATTCTGGGAGTTTAAATGACCCATCTTAAAGTACGCTTGCTGGAGAATTCTGGGAATTGTGTTTACCCATCTTAAAAGATACTGGGGAATTCTGGGAGTTTTAAGTCACTCCTCTTAAAGCAGGCTGGCTGGGGAATTCTGGGAGTTATGTCTACCAATTTAAATAATATGTGGGAATTCTGGGAATTTAAGTCACTCCTCTTAAACCATGCTGCCTTGGGAATTCTGGGAGTTTAAGTCACCACTCTTAAAGCACGCTGGCTGGGGAATTCTGGGAGTTGAAGTCCATATCTCTTAAAGCATGCTAGGGAATTCTGGGAGTTGAAGTCCACCTCCCTTCAAGTAGCCAAGTTTAAGAAATAACATTATGCTGGTTGGTACCGATTTCTCTCCGCTTTATTCTAAGCATACTATGACTGCACTGCAGCTGATTCTTTCAGCTGGAATCCGTGTAACTATTTTGGGACTCTGAAGATTGCCAGGGATCCGATGTTGATTTGGAATTGGATCTGTCCTTGCTCAGGGCCTAAATTGGCTCCTGCAGATTTTGGTGCAGGAATGACCAGCAATTCCTGCAATGAATGTTAGGTTTTCTCCCAGTTTCCCATCATTGCTGGAAGATCTTCAAGGAAAGGAATTTGGCTGATAAAGACTTTTACTCTGCAAGCTAAGTAGACGTGATCCATCCCTGAAGATACCATGTTTCCCCAAAAATAAGACCCTGTCTTATATATTTTTTGAACCCTGAAATAAGCGCTTGGCCTTATTGCCCTGTGCTCAAAAGCCCGATTGGGCTTATTATTAGGGGATGTCTTATTTTGGAGGAAACAGGGTGTCTGTCTACCTACCTACCTACCTACCTACCTACCTACCTACCTATCTACCTACCGTGTTTCCCCAAAAATAAGACCCTGTCTTATATTTTTTGAACCCTGAAATAAGCGCTTGGCCTTATTGCCCTGTACTCAGAAGCCTGATTGGGCTTATTATTAGGGGATGTCTTATTTTGGGGAAAATAGGGTATCTATCTATCTATCTATCTATCTATCTATCTATCTATCTATCTATCTATCTATCTATCTATCTGTGTTTTCCCAAAAATAAGACCCTGTCTTATATTTTTTGAACCCTGAAATAAGCGCTTGGCCTTATTGCCCTGTACTCAGAAGCCTGATTGGGCTTATTATTAGGGGATGTCTTATTTTGGGGAAAATAGGGTATCTATCTATCTATCTATCTATCTATCTATCTATCTATCTATCTATCTATCTATCTATCTATCTATCTATCTATCTATCTGTGTTTTCCCAAAAATAAGACCCTGTCTTATATTTTTTGAACCCTGAAATAAGCGTCTGGCCTTATTGCCATGCGCTCAAAAGCCCGATTTGGCTTATTATCAGGGGATGTCTTATTTTGGGGAAAACAGGGTGTCTGTCTGTCTATCTATCCTATCTATCTATCAATCTATCTATCTATCTATCGTGTTTTCCCGAAAATAAGACTCTGTTTTATATTTTTTTGAACCCTGAAATAAGCGCTTGGCCTTATTGCCCTGTACTCAAAAGCCCGATTTGGCTTATTATCAGGGGATGTCTTATTTTGGGGGAAACAGGGTAGTATTTTCACTCAGGGTAAAAAAAGGATCCCCTTATGCCCAGATTTGATTGGCCTGAGTAAAAAGGAGTAATGCATGACAAACTATAGAAAACGACTGTATAAGTCCTTGACTTATAACCGCTTGTTTAGTGACCGTTCGAAGTTAAAACAGCCCTCACAAAGGTGATAGGACAGGTTTCTTCACACTCGCATTTTTTGCCACACTGGCAAGGAAAGTCAACGGGGGGGGGCAGATTCGCTGAACGACCAAATCGTTCACTTACACCTGCAGTGATTCGCTTTACAACGGTGGCAAGAAAGGTTAATCCATAGAGCAAAGCTTTACTTAACCACTTAGCAACAGGAAAGTTGGGCTGAACGGCGGCCGTAACTCGAGAACTACCTGTCCAGCGAGTCCTCTGCCCAACCTTGCCGTTTGCTAAGTGAGGCATTCGTTAAGTGAAGTTTTGCCCCATCATACGACATTTATATATAAGTCTAATAAATAAATAAATAAATAAATAAATAATTTCTTGCCAACGTTGTCAAGGGAATCACTGACGTTGTTAACTTAGTAAACCTGGTTGTTAAGTGAATCGGGCTTCCCCATTGACTTCGCTCATCGGACAGTTGCAAAAAGGGATTGATTACCCCAGAATATTACAACTGTCAGAAGTCCATGCCAGTTGCCAAGCATCTTTGGTTTGATCACATGACCACGGAGATGCTGGAAAGGTGCTATCTGTGAAAACCGGTCCTAAGTCACTTCATTCATCGCCGTTGCAACTTTGAACGGTCACTCCGTGAACCGTCGTAAGTGGAGGACTACTTGTATTTATTTTAAAACCCAGCTTCTTCTTCTTTTTCTTGCTTTCCCCCCACCAATTCAGGAATGGGTTGCAACGAATGCACCCACCCCAACTGCCAACATTCGCTGAACCTGTTGGGCATCGGCCAGTGCGTCGAGTGCGAAAGTGGGGTGCTGGTGTTGGACCCCATCTCCGGGCCCAAGTGGAAAATGGCCTGCAACAAATGCAACGTGGTGGTGCATTTCTTCGAAAACGCGCACAAGGTGCGGGTTTCGGCCGAGACGTGCGACGCCTGCGACGCCGCCCTGGTGGACGTGGATTTTAACAAGGCCAAGTCGCCGCTGCCCGGCGGCGAGACCCAGCACGCCGGCTGCGTCTTCTGCGACCCCGTCTTCCAAGACCTGGTGGAATTGAAGCACGCGGCCATGAAACACCCCATGCACCGGGGCGGGCAGGGAAAACGGCAGGGGCGAGGAAGAGGAGGCAAGGGCCGGCGGCTCGGGGGAAGGCAGCCCCCTAAGAAGCCGAAAGACAAGATGGCGGCCCTCGCAGCTTATTTTGTATGATCCGCCGTTGCGCAGAAAGCCTTTCGTAATAAAATCCCCCCTCCCCACTGGAGAAAGCTTCTTTTGGTTGGCTTTATTGTGTGGGAAGCCCCCTCCCCAGAAGAATGAAATATTTTGAGATATTTTTTTTTAAAAGAAGAGGCAGAATATTATATTTCCCTAATGGAGAAACGTGTTTTTAGAGGCAGAAAGCAACCCCCACCCACCCCCAAGTTTTTTTTTAATAGCCCACAGCGGATGCCAGCACTTAAGGAGATAAAAGAGCTTATCAAAAGCGGAAGACAACTATCTAGGTGGCTCTATTCATAAGCAAAGTAAAATACTGCAGGCAGGAATCCAGTCAAGATGGGATGTTTCAAAACTCCAAGTTTGACAGCTGTTCTGACCTTGGCTTCTCCAGCAGCATGAAGCCAAGTCCTCATCCCATTAAACCCCTTTTATTTAATTGACAGTGAATTCCTCTCCAGCAAAGTCCCACAGTCTAGGTCACAATTACTGACCTTGATCAGGCTTGGAGAGTGGCCAGGCCGATATCTTTCAGACTCCACACTGTAACAGACAATACTTGGCAAGAATGCAGGAACTGATCTTCATCCAAATGAACTAATTGTCTCCTGCAAACTCCCCTCCCCTTCGCTCCTCTTTATTCCCTCTGGGAGGAGCCATTCACCATCCACCTGGCTTTACTCCTGAGTTGACCCTTGTTCCTTAGCTGTTCACTTCTCTGGCAGCTCTGTGCATGCACACACTGGGAACAGGCTCCAGCTGTTCTTCTGCCCCACTGATGTCCGACTCTGAAGGCAGCTGACAACTATCGGATGGCCCTGGCCCTCTCTCTGCCTCCGACGCAGAGCCCTCGTCAGAGCCTTCCCCAGACTCCAGGACTGGCCCATGTGCCTCCCCAACCTCCTCACTGTCCAAATCTGCTGCCAAATCCGCTGGCCATTGGTGACACGACAACTAACAGAAAGTAGAAGGGTAGGATTAGCCCAGCAGCCCCTCTCCCAAGATCCAGCACAGGACGAAAGCCATTAGCCATAATAGGATCAACCCACTACCATTTAGCAGAAGACACAGAGCTCACGCCATTGCACAATCTCCTAAGGGGCATTGTGGACATTGCACAACACCCCCCCCCACCCCCACCCACCCCGGTAGCAGCGTCTCTGAAACTTATAAAAACTCCATGTATTCCTCAAACCCCAGAATCACAAACCCTCATCAGTCCTTGTTGTTTTCAGCATCTTTCTCCCAGCTTGGGAACCGAACCAGATGGATTTTCCTTCCAACAATTGGATCCTAAACACCCGGAAAACACTGATAACGTTACATAGTTGGGTAATGAAACGTCCGGAAGCAAACCACGAGGCTCAGAGGGTGGGCTTCAAAAATTTTAGCAAGGGATTCTCTGCCTGGTTCTGAGTGGCCGTGGCCATGGTGGGTGTGGCCTAGTCGGCCTCCTACACCATGGCGGTGGGGTGTGTTTTTGACCTCCCCAGGCTCCGGAGGACCTCTAGTCTTCCTGAATTTCTGGTAGGCCCATTTTTTGCCCTCCCTGAACCTCAGTGCGTGCCCTGTATTTGCCTGCATCTAAAATAGGCAGCGTGGGGGTTCCTGGGAGGGGTGGGGTGGAGTAGGCAGGGCCAGGAGTGAGATTTGGGGGTTCTCCAAACTGCACAGAATCTTAGCTAGAGATTCTCCCGAACCCCTGCAAACCCCCAGCAGCCCAACCCTGACCAAGGGCACCACAATCCTAAATAATATCTTTGAAATCTCTTTTTATTTTTTAATGAAGAGCAGAGCTACGACCGAGGAAACTCTGCAAACTTACGCAGGACCCACAATACAAAATTACCACTGTGGGTAACGTTGAGCATAAAGTGACGTTACGTATGCAGTGGGGAGCTCTGCTTACGTTTATAGGATAAACCAATAATTGTGCCTCTTATAATAAAATGTGAGAAATCATTCTATTCAATTCCTCCCTTGCAAAATAGACCCAAAAGTTTATTATAGGATATTTATGGGGAAAAGTGTGAAAGAGCCATTTTGGTCCAAAAGTTTGAAGGGCACCAAATTAAACGAGGTCATCCTTGTTGAGCGAGCGGGCTCATTTAGTGACCGTTTGCAGTTATGTCCGCGATGATGACGGGCATTAACCGGGTAGTCTGTCTGTCTACCTACCTACCTACCTACCTACCTACCTATCTCCCTCCTTAAAGGACACCCCCAAGAAATCTACTGATCTCCCCTCGCCCCAAAACAGGTTTGCATGCGATGAGTAGAAAATCGTGCTTTTCTTTCTTTCTTTCTTTTATTTTCTTCTTTTCTTTTCTTTTTTTTCTTTTCTTTTCCTTTCCTTTCCTTTTTTTTCTTTTTTTCTTTTCTTTTCTTCTCTTCTCCTTTTTTTCTTTTCTTTTCTTTTCTTTTCTTTTTTCTTTTCTTTTCTTTTCTTTTCTTTTTTCTTTTCTTCTTTTCTTTTCTTTTCTTTTTTTCTTTTCTTTTTTCTTTTCTTTTCTCTTTTCTTTTCTTTTCTTTTCTTTTCCTTTCCTTTCCTTTCTCCTTTTTTTTTCTTTTCTTCTTTCTTTCTCTTCTTTCTTTCTTTCTTTCTTTTCTTTTCTTCTCTTCTTTCTTTTCCTTTCCTCTCCTCTCCTCTCCTCTCCTCTCTTTCTTTCTTTCTTCTTTCTTTCTTTTTCTTTCTTTCTTCCCTCCCTCCCTCCCCCTGTCTTTCCCTCCCTCCCTCTCTTTCTTCTTTCTTTCCCCCCCCTCCCAGGAAGCCCGATCGCTCTCTACCCACCCCCCACCCCACTAATAAAACAACCCCTAAAACTTCAACTCGGGCTTGCTTGCGCTGCTTTTCCTTCCCCTTGAACGACGCCGCCCAGGAAGACGGCTGGTTTCCCCCTCCCCCTCCTCTCCCCCCCTCCAAGTCCAAACAGGAAAAGTTTTGCAGGGGGGGGGGAAAGAAAAGAAAAAAAGAAAGAGGCTGGAGCAACGTGGCTTTTCTTTGCACAAGGAAGCTGCCCACTGGGGGAGGGGGCTGCTACCCTCCCCTTCCCCTTTTTCCCCCCTTACCCCCCCTCCCCATTGAAGGGAGGGAGGGAGGGGGGGTGCAGGAAGGAAGCCAGCCGGGCTCTCTCCTCTCCAACCAGCCCCGGGAAGGCGGCCGTTTCTGCACCCGGAGGGCACCGCCTCCAGCCGGCCTCTCTCGCTCTCTCTTTTCGGCCATGGCTCGGCCGGAGTTGGCTTGGCTGGCCGGCTTCCTGCGCGATTTCCCCGGCCTTTTGGGCCCCGCCGAGCCGCCGCCCTGGACCGCTTCCACCACCGCTTTGCTCCAGCCGGACGAAGCAGCGGCCGAATTGAGCGAACGGGCTCGCGGATTCCTGGGCAGAAGGTGAGCCGGACACGCGTGGGGAAAGGGAAAAAAGGGGGACCCCGGTTGGCCTGGATTTCTTTGCAAAGAAGCGCGTGGAAAGGATGCATTTGCACGCCTTTCCCTCCTCCACGCGGGCGTTGCAAGGCCCACGGGGGCGGGTGCAGTTTTGTTTTGTTTTTTGCATGGACACGCGTGGGTGGGGGGAGGTTTTTGGCAAAATTCGGCCCTGCGATCCCAAGCGTGGGCCCTTCTTTTTGCAAAAGGGGCCCGGGGACCGTTTTCTTGCGGGTGGCTTTGGCTAAGGGGGGGGGAGGAGAGTGAGGGAGGCTTGGCGTGGGGACACGCGTGGGGGAAAGGGCTCTCCTCCCCCCCTCCGCTGGCCCGGATTTCTTTTGCAAGGAGCCGCGTGGAAAGGATGCATTTGCACGCCTTTCCCTCCTCCAGGCGGGCGTTGCAAGGCCCACGGGGGCGGGGGCAGTTTTGTTTTGTTTTTTTGCATGGACACGCGTGGGGGGGGAAGGTTTTTTGGCAGGTTCGGCCCTCCGATCCCAAGCATGGGCCCTTCTTTTTGCAAAAGGGGCCCGGGGACCGTTTTCTTGCGGGTGGCTTTGGCTAAGTGGAGGGTGGGGGGAGTGAGGGAGGCTTGGCGTGGGGACACGCGTGGGGAAAAGCCCCCCCCTCCCTCCGGCTGGCCCGGATTTCTTTGCAAAGAAGCGCGTGGACGGCAATGCAAGATTGTTTGCTCCCAGACTTTTCAAGACCCAACTAGGGAACATCATCAGTGTGAAAAGGGACTGGGGTGACCAGAGTGGAAGGGAGAGGTGGAGGAGGAGAATTATGGGGTCCTGAGTGGTCTCTGAGCTTGGCTGTTTCCTTGTGAACATTTCATCACCCAACTAGGCAACATCATCAGTAGTAGAAGGGAGTGGAGGAAGAGAGGATTGTTAAGGTCCTTGGTGCTCTTTGAATTTTTTTTTTCTTTGCAGACGTTTCATTACCCAACTAGGTAACATCATCAGTGTTAGCTTTGCATTGAAGGCCTGACCTGGTTCCTCAGTTCAAACCTTTCCAGAATCTTTGGTGTCAACTCAGGTGCTTCATGCAAAAGTCACCTAACCCAGATTAATTCCAGCCAGGCCGGTCATTTTGACATACAGTTAGTCGTGTTGTTAAGTGAGTCACGCCTCATTTTATGGCCTTTTGGGCTCGTTGTGATCTACCTTCCCTCCCAGCTTCTCTGGGGTTTGTTTTCCGTTGATCAAAATTATGGATGTTTGTTATGGATGGTGGTTACATTTTGGGCATTTGTTTACAAGGCTTCCTAACCGTTTGAAGATACAAAGGCCAGGAGGGACCTGGAAGATTTTGTAATTTTGCTTTATGCAATCTTCTTCTTCTTCTTTTTTGAACTGGCCTGCCCTCAAACCATCCTTTCATGTGAGGAAGTGCGCAAGTAAACAGAACAATGGTTAGATAAATACTTCTAAGCCAGGGCTTTGAGTTCTGTTAAATAGCTTTTTTAGTTTTATCTCAGAAGTTCTCCAAAGGGCTAATCCGGAGGTTGATAAATCCAGAGCCATTGCTGGCTTTAATTCAACCGGTGGACGTTTAGTGAAAAGTGCTGTGGGGGACTTAATGTTGCAAGTTGGGTGCTGATCTTACGGTGCAGATAATAACAACAACAGAGTTGGAAGGGGCCTTGTAGGTCATCTAGTCCAACCCCCTAGACGCTACACCGGCGATGGCTAACCTTGTTGTGTGCCAAAAGCGTGCGCATACAACAGCATGCCCGTGTGCCAGCACCCATAATGCAATCTGCGCACACACACCCCACATGCCCCACCCCCTGTGCATGCGTGCACGACTCAACTTGTGCCCCCCCACCCCCACACGTGTACATGAACCCCCTCACAGGCGCAAAAACGGGCCATGGGGGCACGCCACAAACACCCCACTCCCTGTTTTGGGCCTAGTAGGCCTCACTTCAGCCTCCTCAGAAGCGGGCTGCCGGGGAGGGGGGGGCTTACTGCATCCTCTGTACTCACTCTGTCCCCCGCCCATGCGTGTGCCACCCCTCCCCCACACATGCACACGTGTCTCCTGCATGTGCCCCGTGCAGCTGAAAATCAGCTGGCCGGCGGGAGGCACTCACGCATGCGTGGTGGAACTGAGCTGGGCAATGGCTCACGTGCCTACAAAGAGGACTCCTCATGCCAGCTGTGGCACCCATGCCATAGATTCACCATTACGGCCCTACACCATTTCTGACAGATGGCTGTCCAGTTTCCTCTTTTTTAAAAAACATTTTTTAAAAAATACATTTTTTTTATTCATAAACATTTTGAATACAATGTATTGTCGAGGTGTATCATTTACAAAAGAAAAACAAAGAGAAAAACAAAAAGAAATATTAACACGTATATGGGTAACAATAGTAATAATATAACAGAATGGTTTTAAACCCCCCCCCTTTTTTTTTTGCTGTTTAATTGTCTATGGGTTTTAAATTTTAAATTGTCTATGGGTTTTTTTAAAGTTTCTGGGCCAAAAATTGTTTAATTCTTTTACAAATTTTAAATTTTGTATTGAAGTGTTTTTTATTCCTGGCTGTGCACCGCCCTGAGTCCACTAGGAGAAGGGCGGTATACAAATTTAATAAACTAACTAACTAACTAACTAAATGTCTCTTTATATTGTCTTATTTATAATTCCGTTAATTATATTAGCATTTTTATAATTATAAACCATCTTTATATTTAATTCATACATAGCAATAATCTTTCTTCATCTAATTTCTACCTCTTATCTCTAACTACTCATAAAATCTATTCCCTATCAAGTAATTTTCTGTGTCTCCTTTGTCTTTTATTTTTAAAGTCAATCTATCCATCTCTGCACAGTCTAATATTTTCTGAATTACATCCCCATCTGATGGGAGTGTTCTCATTTTTCCAATATTGTGCAAATACAATCCTTGCTGCTGTCAGTACATGCAAAATTAAATATATAGTCCCTTTATCCTAGTCCTCTGGCATTATACCCAACAAGGCAGTTCAGTCTCTTCTTGGAAGCTTCCAGGGATGAAGCTCCCACAATTTTTGAAGGCAACTTCTGTTCCATTGGTTGATTGCTCTCATTGAGCCCAAAATTTATGTTGTCAAGCCAGATGTTAAGTGAGTATTGCCTGATTTTACCATTCTTTCGTGTCACGGTTGTTAAGTGAATCACTGAAGTTAATGACGACAATTGTTAAGTGAACTTGACTTCCCCGTTGACTCTGGTCGCAAAAGGGAATCATGTGACCTTGGGACACTGCAGTTGTCATAAATATGAGTCAGTTGCCAAGCGTCAATCGCGTGACCAAAACTCGTGAAGTGTGAAAAGTGGTTGTAAGTCACTTTTTCCCCAGGGCCGTTGTAACTTCAGTCAGACATTGAATGAATTGGGCTGTTGGTTTAGGCTCCGAACTCCGTCACCATTCGAGGAGACGTCGTCCGTGTGCTTTGAATTGCAATGGATATTAAATGAATCGTCGTAAATTGCGAACTACTGTATTTTCCTGCGTATAAGATTACTTTCTAACACACAAAAATCTTGTCAAAAGTCGGGGGTCTTCTTATACGCGGGGTCTCATTCTCCTGTAACCAGGCAGACCAGCCCATAAGGCTCTGACGAGCTTTAAATGGCTCTGAGGAGGGTCGTCTTATACGCCCAGTCGTCTTATACGCCGGAAAATACGGGTACCTATAATTCTGTGTATTCCTCATTCAGTTCAGTGGAGTCTGTTCTAAATGATGGATGACGGTGGCATATTTTTTCCCGTGTTTTATTTATTTTATTGATATAACGTTCAATTTCCATCAAATGTATGATCTGGGTACAGTTATTTTTAAACAGTCATAATCCACATATTTGTTGTAGTATTCATCACAATAATATTGATAATATAATAACTATAATACTTTACATCCTTTTCTTTAACAACTCTCCACATTAACATTTCCTCTTTTTTATGTCTCCTCCTTTCTGACTTCTGTTTCTATTGTCTAGCCATTGATAAAATACACCCCGTATCAAAAAATATTCAGTTTCTTCTTTTTCCTTAATAGTGAGCTTTAATCTATCCACTTCTGTGCATTCTAATATTTTCTTAAGTACCTCCTCCTCCAACGGAATCTCATCATTTTTCCACTGCTGTGCAAATACAATTCTTGTTACGGCTAGTATTTGTAAAACCAGATATATAGTCCTTTTAATTCTCATATTTTTCCGGTAGAATGACCAACAATAATATCTCTGGTTCAAGTCTTAGTGTTGCTTTGTCATTTTTTTTCCAACGAAGTATGTATTTTCGTCCAATATTTTTAAGCTTTTGGACATGTCCACCACATAGGGTAGTATGAACCAGAGGGTTGATTACACTCCCAGCATTTAGCAGATGTAGCTTTATACATTTTTTGCCGATCTTGCCGGTGCAAAATGCCATCTATAAAACATTTTATACAAATTTTCTTTACATGCAGTCGACATAGTCAATTTAATATATCTCTCCCGTAGTTATCTAATTCTACTGTGTTTTCCCAAAAAATTTCCCTGAAATAAGCATTTGGTCTTATTGCCATGCGCTCAAAAGCCTGATTTAGCTTATTATCAGGGGATGTCTTATTTTGGGGGAAACAGGGTGTCTGTCTGTCTGTCTATCTATCCTGTCTGTCTGTCTGTCTGTCTGTCTGTCTGTCTGTCTATCTATCTATCTATCTATCTATCTATCTATCTATCTATCTATCTATCTATCTATCTATCATCTATCGTGCTTTCCCAAAAATAAGACCCTGTTTTATATTTTTTTGAACCCTGAAATAAGCGCTTGGCCTTATTGCCATGCGCTCAAAAGCCCGATTGGGCTTATTATCAGGGAGTGTCTTATTTTGGGGGAAACAGAGCATTGCATATCCAAAGTTTTTAGCCCAGGCAATCATTGTCTCCTTTACCTGCTCACTTTCGACGGTGGCGTAATTCTGATCTCACCTAACTGTAATTTTGGCAAGGTTTATCCTTGAAACGTGAAACATTTTGAGCAAGTCAAAACACGCCTGGAATTTTCATGTCCTGTTTGAATGGAGAAATAACCCTTCCTTGAAAAACACAGCCAGGGGCTAAGTCATATTTCTGCAGTCTGGGGAAATTAAATTTTAAAATGCAGTCCTTGACTTACAACCGTTTGTTTTAGTGACTGTTCAAAATTACAACGGCAATGAAAAAAAATGATTTATTATCTCCCCCACACAACCCACCCATTTATGTTGCAGCATCCCCGGTGGGTCTATGATCAAAATTTGGATGCTTGGCAAACTGCCATGTACAGAGAGTCCTTGACTTACAACAGCTCATTTAATGACTGTTCGAAGTTGCAACATCACTGAAAAAGAAGTGATTTAGGACCGTTTTTCACACTTACGACCGTTGGCAGCATCCCCAGGATCGTGGGATTTACATTTGGAGGCTTGGCAGCTGACTCACATTTATGACAGTTGCCGTGTCCCCTTTTGCGACCTTCTAACAAGCAAAGTCAATGTGGGGGGGGGAGCCAGATTCTCTTAGCAACCGTGTTACGAACTTAATAACTGCAGTGACTCACTTAACAACGGTGGCAAGAAAGGTCATGAAACAGTGCAGAATTCACTTGACAAATATCTCCCTTAGCAAGAGAGATTTGGGGCTCCGTTGTGGTCATAAGTTGAGGACTGCCTGTATTTACGATGGTTGCAGTGTCTCGGGGTCACGTGATCTCTTTTTGTGACCTCCTGACCGAGCAAAGTCAACGAGGAAGCCAGATTCGTTTAACAACCGTGTTAGTAATCGAACAATGGCAATGTTTCGTTTAACAACGGTGGCAGGAAAGCTTGTAAAACGCGGCCAAAAACTGTCCTGCCTCTTTTAAGGCTCCATTGCAGTTGTAACTCAAGGATGACCTGCATAGGGTTTTAGCATTTTAATATATATTTAATTATTTTTCCATTTGTTGTACGATCTATATACGCTGCCCGGAGTTGCGGCATAAAAATTAAACAGACAAGACTGAATTCTTTCTTGGTTTCCACTGTGAACAAATCAGATCCCTTTATTGCAATCTAACAGCACTGATGGAGGGGCAAAATGTTGCTTATCACAGATTTTTGATTTTATCTTATCACGAGCCGGATTCTCGTGATTGGCAAGGGAGTTATATACTGTATACTGCACGAGTCAAAAAGAGGGCTGGGAAAATATCTACAGACCCCTCGCATCCTGGACATCAACTGTTTCAACTCCTACCCTCAAAATGACACTATAGAGCACTGCACACAAAAACAACTAGACACAAGGACAGTTTTTTCCCCCGAATGCCATCACTCTGCTCAACAAATAATTCCCTCAACACTGTCAAACTATTCACTAAGTCTGCATTTCTATTACTATTAATCTTCTCATTGTTCCTATCGTCCATCTCCTCCCACTTAGGACTGTATGACTGTAACTTTATTGCTTGTATCCTTACAATTTATATTGATCGTTTCCTAATACGATTTGATTGCTTATTTGTACCCTACGACTACCATTAAGAGTTGCACCTTTTGATTCTTGACGAATGTATCTTGTCTTTTTATGTACACTGAGCGCATATGCACCAAAGGCAAATTCCTTGAGTGTCCAATCACACTTGGCCAAGAAAGAATGCTAAATCCTAAAGTTACTACCTCTTCCCCAGGACAAAAGAGACAGCGTGTATCCTTGCACAGGCCTGACATCCGGTAGGAAATTTTGAAAGGAAAAAGGAAGCGAGTGTTTCCAGTTATGGGGCAGAATAGGAATTAGTATTATTTATTTTTTTATTTTTTGAGAAAGGGAGAAGAATAACAGGAAATTCCAAGAATTAGCTCAGCACTGAAAATAACCGCCTAAACCTTTCAAAGCTGGGATTTGTAAGAAAGTTAGAATGGATTGTTTGAAGTCCTCTAGAAGGGTAGAATAGAATAGAACAGAGTTGGAAGGGATCTTGGAGGTCATCTAGTCCAACCCCCTGCTTAGGCAAGAAACCTTACACCACTTCAGGCAAACGGTTATCCAGCATCTTCTTAAAAACTTCCAGTGTTGGAGCATTCATAACTTCTGGAGACAAGTTGTTCTGCTGATTAATTGTTCTCACTGTCAGGAAATTTCTTCTTAGTTCTAGGTTGCTTCTCTCCTTGATGAGTTTCCACCCGTTGCTTCTTGTCCTGCCCTCAGGCGCTTTGGAGAATAGCTTGACTCTCTCTTCTTTGGGGCAGTCCCTGAGATACTGGAAGACTGCTATCATGTCTCCCCTAGTCCTTCATTTCCTTACGCTACTAGACATACCCAGTTCCTGCAACCGTTTTTCATATGTTGTTTTGTTTCGTTGTGACTTGCAATTGACAAGACCTGTGGAGTTCACGTGGAATTTGTAGGAACTTAAAAGGTCTCCCATAAAATAGGAGCTACAACCTTTTGTGGTTGCTCTCAGTTTATATAAACCCCCCACTCCTTACTAGTACTGATGATGTTACCTGGTTTGGCAATGAAATTCCTGCAAGGAAGCAACCAAGGTCATGGAGCACCAAGGATGACCCCTCTTCCTCCCTTGATGATACTCCTTAGCTGGGTCATGAAATGTCTTCAGCAAACAGCCAAACAGTCTTCCTTCTACCCCTACCCTTCCTCCTGCACAATCCCCACTTCCCTCTAGTACTGATGAAATTATCTAGTTGGGTAATAAAATTTCTGCAAGAAAATAACCAAGCTCAAAGACTATCCAGGACCCCACAGTCCTCCCTCTCTCCCTCTCCCACCCCCCCCCTCTCTCAGAGCGGCAATCAGCCCCGTTACCTTGCCTGTGGTAATTGCCCTCAATTAGAGTCGGATCGTGGCGTTTTCCTTGTGTATACTTTAAAAAATAAAATAAACCGAAATACATTTTCTAATTAAACTCATGTTTATTGTAAAAAAAAATAAGAACGTCTCACGAATCTAAATTAGTTACATTTTGGAATCGTTCCCAGCCTGACCTCCCCTGGCTGGAGAACAAAGAAAAGTTTTAGAGAAGAAGAAAGGAATGTAGACATGCGCAGTAGATTAGAGATAAGAACTTGGCAAGCTACGGTAAGTCTGAAAGTCCAGAAATAAAAGCTCATCTGGTAAATACAAAAACGCAGTGACAACCCCTTCTTTGCCAGTTGAGCTTCCCTCCCTCCCTGCCTCCCTCCCCCCCCCCTCTCTCTCTATCTCCAAACCCACTCCCTTCTAACTGATGATACTCCCTAGTTGAGTCATGAAACTGCAAGAAAATAACCAAGCTCAAAAATCACCAAGGACCGCACAGTCCTCCTTCTCTTCTCTGCAAACCCCTCTCTCTTCTAGCACTGATGATGTTGCCTAGTTGGGTAATAAAATGTCTGCAAGAAACAAGCTCAGAGACCCCAACAACCCAATAATCTTCCTCCTCCTCCCCATCCTCCTCCTCCCTGCAAACCTCTCTCCCCTGTAGCACTGATGATGTTGCCTAGTTGGGTAATAAAACTTCTTCAAAAAAAACAACTAACCGCAGAGAGCACCAAACACCCCCTCGTTCAAACCCTGAGATACAAATATTCTCCTTTACTGGGAACTCTTTTGTTTTGCCTGTTTTCTCTACCTGGTTCTTTCATTCACCCCATCTTTTTTTTTTCTTTTTTCCTTAGGGGTGCCCCTCCTCTTCTTGCAGCCTCCTTAATTCACGCCGCGATCAGCGCGATTCTGCAGGGTGACCTCAGCGAGTTTAAAAAACAGAACGCAGACCAGGATGAAGCTGGTGAGAGTGGAACCCGTAAGCACTTGCCCTCCGTTGGTTCACAATCTCTTCTTACAAAAGCTCCTTATTTTGGCTCCGAGGTGTTTTATCTCCTTTCTCCCTAATTAATTGGGGAAAAAAAATCATTTAAAATTGGTACATCGTCATTTACACAGGTTTACAACAGTTTGGAAGTTTACGGAGGCACGAAAAAGTGACTTACGACGCTTTTTCACACTTAAGACCGTTGCAGCATCTCCCATGCTCCCCTGATTTACATTTGGGTGCTTGACGACTGACTCACGTTTATGACGGTCGCAGTATCCCGGATCCCCTTTTGTGTCCTTCTGGCGAGCAAAATCAGTGGGGGAGCCAGATTCACTCCACCGCCGTGTTACTAACTTAACAACGCTGTAAAACGGGGGCAAAATTTGCTTCTTAAGAAATGTCTCGCTTAGCAACAGAAATGTTCGACTTCGTTGTGGTTGTAAGTCAAGGGTTACCTGTAAAGTTCAGGTTGAAGATAATTGTCAGGGTTGCGATGAGCCAAGTTTCAAAAGAAACCCAGTTACTTATTAGGAGCTTCATGTCAGTCATGTTCCAGGTGAAGCCAACTCTGACCCCACATAATTTACGCCCCAATTGTGACCCTGTTCCCCCCCCCCACTTCCTCCAGGGTGTGTCATCAGTCACGTTTGCCAACGGAGGAATTTTGTGGGTTGTAGAGATCACTCCCCTCTGGCCACTGTAGGTAACCCTGAGAGACAGCCTTGAGAGAGCTATGTCTGGAATGTGCTGTTTTTGGCTGCCGTGCTGCTTCGTCGTTTTCCCACCCCCCTTGCCTATGGCAACTCCAGAGCAGGCCAGGGATGCTTTGCGAGTTGACAATAACCAGATGAGGCCGTGAAAGTTTCCAAATATTTATTTCAGCGAATTCTTTTTGAATTCATCCACAGCGTTGGAAGCTGCTCCTTTGCACCGCCATTTCTTTAACAAACTCTTGGAGATCTGCGGTGAATGGTGGAAAGAGCTTCCCGCCTTGAAGCCGTCCAAGCGCTACCTTCAGATTTCGATCCACGCAACTCGTAATACTCGACGGAAGATGGAAGATAGGCATGTTTCCCTGCCGGAATTTAACCAACTCTTTGGCCTGGAGGTGAGTTTCTAGAAGGAGCTAAGAGAAGACACACTGATAGAAGAATTGCCCTCCGTGATCATGCTAGCAGATTTTGGATTTGCAGCTTCTGACCATACAGTTTCCTCGATGCTGTCTTGAGCTTGGTTTTCTTGCGGGCGTTTCATTATCCAACTAGGTAACATCATCAGTACATTGATAGTAGTTTGGTATAATGAAATCTCTACAAGAAAAGCTCAGAGAGCACCAAGGACGCCACAGTCCATCCTTCCTTCCTTCCTTCCTTCCTTCCTTCCTTCCTTCCTTCCTTCCTTCCTTCCTTCCTTCCTTCCTTCCTTCCTTCCTTCCTTCCTTCCTTCCTCCCTCTGTCCCTCCCTTCCTTCCTCATCTTCCTTCCTTTCTTCCTTCCTTCCTTCCTACCTTCCTTCCTCCCTCCATCCCTCCCTTCCTTCCTCATCTTCCTTCCTTCCTCATCTTCCTTCCTTCCTTATCTTCCTTCCTCCGTCCCTCCCTTTCTTCCTTCCTTCCTCCCTCTGTCCCTCCCTTCCTTATCTTCCTTCCTTATCTTTCTTCCTTATCTTCCTTCCTTCCATTCTTCCTTCCTTCCTTCCTTCCTCCCTCCCTCGCTCCCTCCGTCCCTCCCTTCCTTCCTTCCTCATCTTCCTTCCTTCCTTCCTTCCTCCCTCCGTCCCTCCCTTCCTTCCTTATCTTCCTTCCTTCCTTCCTTCCTCATCTTCCTTCCTCCCTCCCTCCCTCCCTCCCTCCCTCCGTCCATCCGTCCCTCCCTCCCTTCCTCATCTTCCTTCCTTCCTTATCTTCCTTCCTTCCTCATCTTCCTTCCTTCCTCCCTCCCTCCTTCCCAATACTGATAATGTTACCTAGTTGGGTAATGAATCATCTGCAAGAAAACAAGAAGCTCAGAGAGCACCAGGGACTCCACAATCCTCTTCCTCCTCCTCCTCTTCTCCTCCGCAGGCCCCACTCTCTTCTACCACTGATAATCTTACCTAGTTGGGTAATGAAACATCTGGAAGGAAGCAACCAAGCTCGGAGAGCACCAAGGACCTCACAGTTCAACAGAATTACAGATATTCTCTTCTTTCGCCACTTCTGTCCTTCCTTATCTTTGTCCCAGTTAACCATTTCTGATGGGCTTTGCTGTTGGAAAACATGTGTGTCTGGGTCTGGGTCTGTGTGTGTGTGAGACATACATTTCAGTTCTCTCCAGAAGAGACTATTTATTGTAAGGTTGGGTCAACATACCTCTTTTGTATTTTTCTTCTGTCTTTATTCACCCTGGACACCGAAAGGATGACGTAGATCGAGCCTACTTTGCCGTCTACGATGGTCATGGAGGGATCGAGGCCGCTAATTATGCCGCGGCCCATTTGCACGTCAACTTGGCGCATCACAAGAAGCTTCTAGAAAGCCCAGCGGAAGCTCTGAGAGATTCCTTCCAGAAGACGGATGAGATGTTTCTCTCAAGAGCCAGGAGAGAGGTGAGTGGGGTAGAAGGGTTGAAGGCAGAGATGAGATTCGGCCGGTTCGTACCGATTTGGGTGAATTTTTATCTGTTTCGCCGAACCGGTTGTTCCAAGGACTGGCTGACCCTGCCCCTCCCAGGAGCCAACTGGGTGATTTCGGGCCAAACATTGGGAGACTGGGAGTTCTAGTGCCACCTTAGCAATGTCTGGGTGACTGGACCAGTCACCAGGAGGCTGGAAATTCTAGTGCCACCTTAGGCATGAAACCCAGCTGGGTGACTTTGGGCCAAGTACCAGGAGACTGGGAGTTCTAGTGCCACCTTAGGCATGAAACACAGCTGGATGACTTTGGGCCAGTTCCTCTCTCTCTCTCAGCCCAACCCATCTCACAGGGTTGTTTGTTGTGGGGAAAACAGGAGGAGGAAGGTGCGTTCACAGCTTTGAGTTACTTGTAAAAATAATTGTGTCTTGCTTAACCGCAGAAATCCTAGTCTCAATTTTCGTAAATTGAGGACTTAACCGTAGAGGATTAGAATACAGCTGGCTGTTGTTAGCCTCAATGTTGTGTCTGCCGTTGCGAGAAAAAGATCAGGCTTCAGGATCCATTACAAAAGTTTTCGTTTATTAATGGATTTGCAGCATGCTTTGTAAAGTATTTTATATACCAACATAATGGCAGGTGTGATTTTGTGTGTGCAGAGAATATGGAGGTTTTTTTGGTCAGAGTTTCGGTATTAGCAATCACCGATCTGTGGTTGGTTAGTCAGCTGGAAACTACTCAGTGCAAGTAACAAAGATCTCTTTGTTTTCTTATTTTCTTAAAAAAAACACACACACTTGCTTTTTGTTCCAGTTCTGCGTGGTTTGCACAGTTTTAAAACCGGAAGCACAGAAGTGAAATTGTCATACGTAATAATGGGCCTTGTGCAAAGGCTGAAATAAAACCTCCAGGGGGGAAAAATGTGGTTTTCCTCACAATTATGCATGGCTTCGTTATAAAAATTGAAGAAAGAGAGGGAGGAAAGAAGTACGTGCATGCATTTCTGAGTGGCAGTTATTTAGTAATGACTGAGGTGAAGACATCGTGGGCGGTACACAACCTGTGGTGTTAATTCAGTGTCAGCTCATATCTTTTAAGAGAATATAGGTTGTCCTCTACTTATGACCACAACCAAGCCCAACATTTCTGTTGCTGAATGAGACTGTTGTTCAAGAGAGTTTCTGTTGCCAAATGAGACTGTTTTTAAGGGAGTTGTGCCTTAAAATATAACAATCTTATATATATATATATACATAAAGGAATCTGTCTGTGTGTGTCTATGTTCCAGCATAACTGTGGAATGCCTCGAGCAATTTCAACCAAACTTGGTACACAGATGACTTTCTCTCTGGAAAAAAAACACTGTGGGGGTAAGACACCCCTAACACCCCTCGGAGTTTGTGTTCTGTTAAGATGCAGCCTGTTATGCCTTAAAACGGCTTCTACTGGACTGCCTTAAAATGGCTTCTACTGTACAGCACACTGGAGTTGCCATGGTAACAGTTTCAGAGTACTCCACAAGGGGGCTCCCTCTGGTAAGGGGGAAAATCCAACATTAGACGTTGGATTTTCCCCCATCCAATGTTTGGTCTGGACATTTTCAACAAGGCTTTGATGATCAATAAAACATTACTGCCTGCAGGGAAAACATTTTTAACTAATTTAATTCTCGCCAAAATCAGGGCTCAGTGTGAAGTCGCTCTTCCTGTCTAATACAGGATTGGGATAAATAAATATCCGGGCAATGCTGGGTTATCAGCTAGTTCGTTATAAATTGAGGACTACCTGTATCTTTTAGCAGAATATTCATACAAGATCTCTCTTTGCCCTGCGGTTAATCAACAGGTGTGACTTTTTCTCATGTGTTATATTTCAGTCTTGGGGGAGGGTGGCAAACTAACTTTTTCTGCTTTTTTGAAACATGTCTGCAGAAGCTTCGGAGCGGCACCACAGGGGTGTCTTGTTTCCTGGTTGACGACAAACTTCACATAGCGTGGCTGGGGGACTCACAGGTGATCCTGGTCCAGCAAGGAAAAGTTATAACTCTGATGGAACCTCACAAACCGGAACGAGAGGTAACTGTAGTTCTTTACAATTTATACTCTTATGTTTATTCTGGCTCACCTTGGTATAAAAAACAATAATTAACCTATTTGGAAGATGATAGATAGATAGATAGATAGATAGATAGATAGATAGATAGATAGATAGATAGATAGATAGATAGATAGATGATAGATAGATAGGTAGGTAGGTAGGTAGGTAGGTAGGTAGATAGATGATAGATAGATAGATAGATAGATAGATAGATAGATAGATAGATAGATAGATAGATAAGAAAGAATAGATAACAGAGATAGAGAAATTATTGATAGAGATAAAAACATGACAAAATTAATAAAAATAAAGGCAAAATATATAGATAGATAATAGATTAGATAGATAGATAGATAGATAGATAGATAGATAGATAGATAGATAGATAGATAGATAGATAGATAGATAGATGATAGATAGATGATAGATAGATTTATCTATCATATTTGTATACCGCCCTTCTCCCGCAGGACTCAGGGCGGTGCACAGCCTAAGTAAAAACACAGAACACCATAAATTTAAAATTTAAAAATATTAAACAGTTTGTTCCAATTTAGTTAAAACCCCAGAATTAAAATACCTAATTAAAGTTCAATTAAGTGGTCAGCCCCGCCTGATGGAATAGCAGGATGCCCCCCCCCCCAGTGTCCGAAAACCTGATTTCTTTCCGTATCCTTGATTTATATTTTAATTGAAGAATAACACAAGTTGGAAGGGATCTTGGCTCCGGTAGGAGACCCTATACCTGTGATGGCGAATCTCTGGCACATGTGGCATGCGGTGCCATATCGGTGGGCATGCGAGTGTTGCCCTACCTCAGCTCCAGCACACATGTCTGTGCCGGCCAGCTGATTTTTTGGGCCTTCTGGGCCAACCGGAAGTCGGGAAACAGGCTGTTTCCGGCCTCCGGACAGTCTCCGGGGGGAGGGGGAAGGCCCGTTTTTCACTCTCCCCAGGCTCTAGAGGCTTTCTAGGCCTCCGGGGGATGGGTGGGAAAGGCCGTTTTTGCCCTCCCCAGGCTCCTAGAAAGCCTCTGGAGCCTGGGGAGGGCGAAAAATGGGCCTTCCGGTCACCATCGTGTGCCAAAAATGGGGGGGGCCGTGGGGAGGGGCACACTGTGGCTGTTTTCGCCCTCCCGGAGGCTCGAGAAAAGCCTCCAGAGCTTGGGGAGGGCGAAACACCCCTCCCCCGCCATGGTGCAGGAGGCTGAATAGGCCACGTCCACCCAGCAACCCAGCAGAAAATCAGTTGCTAAAATTTTTCAACCCCACCCTTGGTTAAAACGAACCGCAACCTGCGTGTGAGTTCAGCAATAATTTCTGTTAAGAAAAAGTGAAGCAGATATTTCGAAAAAGATTTTAAAGGAGATCTTGTTTTCCCTGAACCGTATGAGAAGGTTTCAGGAGCCTGAATGAAAAACGAAAAGGGATGCGATTTTTCTTCATCGCATTTCCCAACTCTCTCCTTCCTTGGTTGCGTTGTTGCACAACAAAGGCTTAGGCGTGTGTGTGTGTTTCCTTGCCTTTAAAGGATGAACGACAGCGCATAGAAGATTTGGGAGGCTGCATCACATACATGGACTGTTGGCGTGTAAACGGCACCCTGGCTGTTTCCAGAGCAATTGGTAAGCGTGTTTTCTAAAGCTAGTTGGACAACATGTACAGATGTCCTCAACATATGACCAGCATTGAATCCAAACGTGTCAGTCAAGGATTGAAAATGGCTGAAAATTAGCCCAAATGATACAGCCAAGCTGAGCAGGGCACTGGGAGATCGGTGGCAACTTTTCGTTTTTGACCCAGCAGGATTGATTCAGATTGTTAGCCTCCACAAATAGAAACTACCAACAACAACAACAACAAAAGTTTCTGTGAGAAAAACTGACAGTAAAGTGAAGGGTTTTTGGGCAAGAAACTGATAAAAGAATGAGATTGTTACCAAACAAAAGAGCCAGACATATTCCAGTTTCTAAATCCTAAATTGTTTGTTTGTCCAATCACATTGGGACAAATAAAGCCATCCTATCGTATCCTATCCTGTCCTGTCCTACCCTATCTTATTATTTCTGTCATTCTTCTCTCCCCTCCCCTCCCCTCTCCTATTTCCTTATTCTATTCTATTCTATCCTATTCTATCCTATCCTATCCTATCCTATCCTATCCTATCCTACTCTACTCTACTCTACTCTACTCTACTCTACTCTACTCTACTCTACTCTACTCTACTCTACTCTACTCTACTCTACTCTACTCTACTCTACTCTACTCTACTCTACTCTACTCTATTCCTGTTCTATTCCTGTTCTATTCTATTCTGTTCTGTTCTATTCTATTCTATTCTATTCTATTCTATTCTATTCTATTCTATTCTATTCTATTCTATTCTATTCTATTCTATTCTATTCTATTCTATTCTATTCTATTCTATTCTATTCTCTTTCCGACTCAACTATTTTCCTATTCCATTCCACTCCACTCCACTCCTCCCACCCCACCCTACCCCACCCTCTCCTGTCCTGTCCTCTCCTCTTATTATCTCTGTCATTATTCTATTCTATAGTCTATTCTATTCTGTTCTTTTCTATTCCACTCCACCATTCTACTCTACTCTACTCTACTCTACATATCTCTGTCATTATTCTATTCTATTGTATTCTATTCTATAGTCTATTCTATTCTGTTGTTTTCTATTCCATTCCACTCCAATCCACCGCTCTACTCTACTCTACTCTACTCTACTCTACTCTACTCTACTCTACTCTACTCTACTCTTATTATCTCTGTCATTGTTCTGTTCTGTTCTGTTCTGTTCTGTTCTTTTCCATTCCATTCCACTCCACTCCACTCCACTCCACTCCACCACTCTACTCTACTCTGTCTGATATTTATTATCTCTGTTATTATTCTATTCTGTTCTGTTCTGTTCTGTTCTGTTCTGTTCTGTTCTGTTCTGTTCTCCTCCTCTCCTCTCCTCTCCTCTCCTCTCCTCTCCTCTCCTCTCCTCTCCTCTCCTCTCCTCTCCTCTCCTCTCCTCTCCTCTTATTATCTCTATCATTATTCTATTCTATTCTATAATCTATTCTATTCCATTCTGTTCTTTTCTGTTCCATTCCACCTCACCCCACCCCACCCTATTCCATCCCATCCCCAAGGCTGCCTGTTCTTAATATTCACGGAAACACTGGCATCTCAGAAAACCTTGGCATGTTGGCTGCCATTGAGGCGCTCACGTTAAAAACTGCTCCGTACAGCGCATTGCCATAGTAACTCCAACCTGACACAGTGCAGATTGAGGAATGCAGCTCGTGCTGTTCACTCCCAAAGCATCTGCAGTGATATTTTTAATATTTTCAATAGACGCCCAGAGGCCCACGTTAATATTCAAGGCTAACGCTCAGATTATTAGGTAATGTTCCTGTTCGCTCAGATTATTAGATAATGCAAATGCAGGTAGTCCTCAGTATACCACTATTCATTTAACGACCAAGAGAAAAAAGTGACTTATCACTGGTCCTCACACTTACAACCGCCTCAGCAACCGCAAGGTCACACAATCAGAATTCGGGAGTTTGGCGACCGGAGTATATTTACATATTTGTGACAGTTACGTGATTCCCATATGCGGCCTATACCAGCCAGCACTGACGAGCAGAGTCCTTGGGGGAAGTTAGAATTACTTAGCAGCCATGTTGATTCCCTAAACAGCAGAGGTTTGCATAACAGCCGTGGCCAAAATGGCGGAAAATGGAGCACAACTCTCTATTAACAATCACCTTGCTTTGTAAGCAGTCGATACAGAAATGGACTTCAATCGACAATTGTGGTGATCTTATGATTCTGAATGAATGTATCTTTTCTTTTTATGTACACTGAGACCATATGCACCAAAGACAAATTCCATGTGTGTCCAATCACACTTGGCCAATCAAGAATTCTATCTGATTTGTGAGACCGTTCATTTTTTGCATTCTTTCTTTTGCTGCTTGTCTTTCCTTGACATCAGTAGAATAGAATAGAATAGAATAGAATAAGAATAGAATAGAATAAGAAGAATAAGAATAAGAATAAGAATAAGAATAAGAATAAGAATAAGAATAAGAATAAGAATAAGAATAAGAATAAGAATAAGAATAAGAATAAGAATAGAATTCTGTATTGGCCAAGTGTGATTGGACACACAAGGAATTTGTCTTTGGTGCATAAGCTCTCAGTGTACGTAAAAGAAAAGATACATTCATCAAGAATCGTAAGGTACAACACTTAATGATACTCATAGGGTACAAATAAGCAATCAGGAACAATATCAATATAAATCGTAAGCAGCAAAGTTACAGCCATACAGTCATAAGTTGCTAATAAGCAATCAAATCAAACTAGGAAACAATAAAAACAATATAAGTTGTAAAGATACAAGCAACATGGATATAGCTATAAGTGGGAAGAGATAGCTACTAGTAAGGATGAGAAGAAGAATAGTAATATAGTCTTAGTAGTTAATTTGACAGTGTTGTGGGAAATTAGTTGTTTAGCAGAGTGATGGCATTTGGGAAAAAACTGTCCTTGTGTCTAGTTGTTCTGGTGTGCAGTGCTCTGTAGCGCCGTTTTGAGGATAGGAGTTGAAACAATTTATGTCCAAGATGCGAGGGGTCTGTAGATATTTTCACAGCCCTCTTTTTGACCCGTGCAGTACACAGGTCCTCCATGGAAGGCAGGTTGGTAGCCATTGTTTTTCCTGCAGTTCTAATGATCCTCTGGAGTCTGGGTCTGTCTTGTTGGGTTGCAGAGCCAAACCAGACAGTTATGGAGGTGCAGATGACAGACTCAGTAATTCCTCTGTAGAACTGGATCAGCAGCTCCTGGGGCAGTTTGAGCTTCCTGAGTTGGCGCAGAAAGAACATTCTTTGCTGTGCTTTTTTGATGACATTTTTGATGTTAAGGCCACCCCCCTTGTCATTTAATCGCCCCCATCGACTGGGGCACCCCGTTTTCTTCATATCAACATGACAATGTCACAAATATCCTCCTGATGCCTTCAGAAATAACTCTCTAACGATGTGGAGCCATTTTTGAACCAAAATAAGGAGAAAGAGAAACGATGTTCAGTGTATAACAGGGGCAACAACAATTTACCTCAAGTTGCGGTCAAATTTGAATTTGTTCTGTTGGCTGTGGACCGAAGGAAGTGGACCCTGTCCTCCTTTCATGAATACAGATAGTCCTCGTCTTACGGCCACAATTGAGCCCAACATTTCTGTTGTTAAGCTGGACAGCTGATCAGTGAGCTTTGCCTCATGTTATAACTTTTCTTGCCACAGTTGTTAAGGGAATCACTGCAGCCCTTGTAACACAGTTGTTAAGTGAATCTGGCTTTGCCACTGATTTTGCTCGTCAGAAGGTCGCAAAAAGGAATCCGTGACTCCGGGACACTGCGACCCGTCATAAGTCTGAGTCTGTTGCCAAGCTTCTGAATTTTGATTGAGAACTGCCTGTATTTTATCTCCTGTTTCTCCTCCTCTCTCTTTTTTTTTAATCATTTACAGGAGATCTCCTGCAAAAACCTTACATCTCCGGCTGCGCCGATGGCGCATCGTTTGAGCTGACGGGGACGGAAGATTACGTCCTCCTCGCCTGCGATGGATTCTTCGATGCCATCCAGCCGGTCGAGGTGGTGGACCACGTCTTGGAGCACTTGATGCAAAACCACGGAGACGGCCTTCGGACCGCGGAGAAGCTGGTGGCCGCAGCGAAGGAGAGCGGTTCTACCGACAACATCACCGTCCTGGTGCTCTTTCTACGCCAGCCTAAGGACATTGTGGCCGACTGTCTCAGAGACCCCAAAACCAGCCTTACGGATGAGGGCACACCGGGTTCCTTCTTCAGCTTCTTCACCCCTGGGGCAAACAACTGAAAAATCGTTCACCTTCAAAGCAACATCTGCAACTCTGCCGAAGCCCATCGTCAACAAGTTTTTTTTAAGATCGGCTCTTCTACGTCGGAAAACTAAAATATGGCGCTTGGAATGGATTTGACATTGGGGAGAAAAAAAAAATCCATCCAGCTGTTCCTTAGCCCAGGGCCACGCATGGGGTGGTAGAACATCAGACTCTACAGCTGGAGAAAGGGTAGGACGGAAGCTCCAAGCTTCTCTTGAAGACCTCATCGGGAGGTGAAAGGGCAGGCTTAAATTTCTGGTCAACTTTGGTTTTCCACGGAAAAGGGATGGGATTTGAGCAGCGAAGGTGTCGGTCAGGCTGAAGCGATAACATAGCTCAACCATATCGTTAAAAAAAAAGGGGGGGGTGTATGGGCTGGTGGTTGAAGGCCTTACTTCTTGAGAAGTTCCCATGTGTCTTTCCATCTTTTGCTTGGTTTCCCGCCTGAGCAACGGGGGTCCAACTCTTCGTTATTCTGTCGTCTCGGACGAGAGCCAAAAGTTATGTTTTCATCGAGGAGGTGTCATTGGAAACGGCATAAATCGCCTTGGGCTGAAAAGGGGGCTGCGTCGGGGATGGGTAGGGTCTTTTGTAAATTAACCACTGAATAAGCTATGGCTTATTTTTCGCAGAGAAATTCAGTATTAAGTTCAGGATTGGAGCATCCAATCGTCTTGTTCTGCTTCTTGTGTTTGTGCTTTTGTATACCAAAGAAAATATTAGCCAAGAATGTCAGCTACGAGATTTAAGAAAACGAAGTGTAAGGACTTGATCATAATCTACTGTCCCCCCTCTTCCCTTTCCCCAATTATTTAATATGTCAAACCTGCATCAAACTCATATATGGTCATACAGTATCCATAAGCTAAGCTGAGATAACTTAAGTTGTAGTTAAATTGCCAAACATGGGGTGCTCTGTGTGTAATTGTCATCTCTTGTCATTTTTTTTTTAAAAAATTAACTATTATTATTTCTCTGCTCAATTGTATGTTCAGCCTTTTTTTAAAAAAAAATATCTCGCAGTGGGTTTATTTTAATCCGATTTTTAGATGTGCACGTTTACTGTTATTTTATCACTGGTATTTTGAAATGGGCTGCTGTCAGATGTCATTCACCTGCTGACGATGAAGTAGAATACAGGTAGCTCTCGACTTAACGACCACAATTGAGCCCCAAATTCCTGTTGCTAAATGAGATATGGCTTATTTTGTGGGTGTGGCTTGATGGTCATGTGACAATTATTTAGGATTTAGCAGAGGTACTGGTCTACCAGGCTTTTAACTGCTTGCAGAGCTGTACCGATCTACCCATTTATTTTTTGCAGGCACTGATCTACTCATGTATTTTTGCAGGCACCGGTCTACTCATTTGTTTTCTTTTAACACTGATCAGCTGTAGGGCGGCCCTTTGAAGCTGCAAGAGTTTAAACAGTTTTTTTCCTTCTAGCCATCAGCTGGTACTCAGGAGGCAGCAATAGATTGGGGGTGGGGCCAAATAAAAGGTAATAACGTGGGGGATGGGGGGACGTGGGGGGTGGAGGGGGGCAAACCGGGAACCCACCACTGGCCGAGATCTCTAAAATTCAGGAGTGCTTTCCCCCTGTTAAACGGTGACTGGAAATGACTAGAAATTTTCCAAAACACAAGAGGCTTTGAATTAAACAATCCGGTGTTTCTTTTAATCGCCAGCGCTGTTACAAGAATGCACATTTTTTTGAGGCTTACAGTTGGAACGGTGTTAGATAGGTTTAAACTTGAATCTGACGATAAATCTTGAATCTCTGCAGACGTTAAATTAAGAACATGGTTGTTCGGCGAATCGGGCTCGCCCATCCATTTTGCTTGTCAGAAGGTCGCAAAAAGGATTTGCGTGACACACACACACCCCCAGGACACAGCAACTGTCATAAATACGAGTCAGCTTGCCAAGCGTCCTCCGAATTTTGATCCCATGACACCCGGGGGAATGTTACAACCGTCATAAATACGAGTCAGTTTACCAAGTGTCTGAAGTTTGATCACGTTGACCCCCCCCCTCCCCCTCTCCCCGGGATGTTGCAACCGTCCTTAAGTGAGCAAAATGGTCATCGGTCATTTTCTTCATTTTGGTCACTAAACGAACAACGGCTGTACGTTGAGAACTAGCTTTAGAGCAAATCGCTCAGCGGTGGCGTGAAATGATCTCTTTTAAGACTGGGATGATAAACTAACAGTCTGAATGGTTGGCTTTTAGACTTAAAAGAGGTTTTTTTTTTCTCCTTTACCTTTTCCCCCTATTTTTTCTCGAACCTTCAAGAAACTACAGAACGGGCCAGAAATCTCGAAAGCGAGAAAGGTTGCAGAGCTGTTTTTCCCTGCTTTGATAATCAGGTTGACACACGCAGCATTAGGCAGAAAGTGCCATTTTTAGAAACAATGGGAGGAGGTGGTAATTTTAAGTAAATCCACCCTCTGACAGTGGTAATGGAGGGTGAGGGAGTAATGAGAAAGCGTTTAGGAATTATTAACGCCTGGAGGAAGGAAGAGAAAGCTACAGATGCCTGCTACTTTTTTAAAAAGAGGCATAGTTCTGGATAGTGGCTAGCAAACACCCACCCACACACACACATTAACAAAGTTGGAAGGGACCTTGGAGGTCATCTAGTCCAACCCCTCCCCAAGCAAGAGACCCTACACCGTTTCCAACAGATGGCAGTCCAGTCTCTTCTTGAAAGCCTCCAATGATGAAGCTCCCACAACTTCTGAAGGCCACTTCTGCTCCATCGGGTGATTGCTCTCCCTGTCAGAAAATTCCTTCTTATTTCCAGGTTGAATCTCTCCTTGGTCAGTTTCCATCCATCATTCCTCGTCTGGACTTCAGGTGCTTTGGACAATAGCTTGACCCCCTCCTCTCTGTGGCAGCCCCTCAAATATTGGACCACTGCTTTCATGTCTCCCCTGGTCCTTCTCTTCCCTAGACTAGCCATGCCCGGTTCCTGAAACCGTTCTTCGTATCTTTTAGCCTCCAGACCTTTGATCGTCTTAGATAGATTCAGATGAACAGAGTTGGAAGGGATCTTGGAGGTCATCTATTCCAACCCCCTCCCTCGCCCAAAAGCAGGAGACCCTACCCCCTTTCTGACAGATGACAGTCCAGTCTCTTCTTGAAAGCTTCCAGTGATGAAGCTCCCACAACTTCTGAAGGCAACTTCTGTTCCAGTACTAATACTTCCAAGATGATGTAAAGTATTCGTATTGCTGTATAAAGCCTTAGTAAGACTACACTTAGAATACTGCATCCCGTTTTGGTCGCACCATATAGAAAAGATGAGACTCTGGAAAGTGCAGAGAAGAGCAACCAAGATGATGAGGGGACTGGAGGATGAAACATATGAAGAACGGTTGCAGGAACTGGGGATGTCTAGTTTAATGAAAAGAAGGACCAAGGGGGACATGATAGCAGTCTTCCAATATTTGAGGGGCTGCCCCAAAGAAGAGGGAGTCAAGCTATTCTCCAAAGCACCTGAAGGCAGGACAAGAAGCAACGGGTGGAAACTCATCAAGGAGAGAAGCAACTTAGAACTAAGGAGGAATTTCCTAACAGTGAGGACAATTAACCAGTGGAATGACTTGCCTCTACAAACTGGGGGTGCGCCATCAATGCAGGCTTTTAAGAAGCGATCGGACAACCATTTGTCTGAAATTGTATAGAGTCTCTACTCCTGCTTGGACTAGAAGTCCTTCAAGGTCCTTCCCAACTCTGTTATTCTGTTCTACTCTGTTAAGAGGGAGTCCAGCGATTCTCCAAAGCTCCAGAAGACAAGACAAGAAACAATGGATGGAAATTCACCTAGAATAAGGAGAAATTTCCTAACAGAACAGTTCACCAGTCGTTCCACTGGTGCTTGCTCCATTACTGGAGGTTATTAAAAACAGACTGGAGAGCCCCTTGTCTGGGATGGGATATAGGGTTGCCTGCTTAAGGTTGGAATTAGAAGAGATCTAAGATCCCTTCCAACTTTATTATTCTATGTTCTATAATTATCTGGGTAAATTAATATAAACTTGGATAAATTGGAGTGGGTGCTCCATCACTGGAGGCTTTTAAGAAGAGACTGGACTACCACTTGTCTGGAATGATATAGAGCAGTGTTTCTCAACCTTGGTAGCTTGAAGATGGGTGGCCTTCAACTCCCAGAAGATTCTGGGAGTTGAAGTCCACCCATCTTCAAGCTTCCAAGGTTGAGAAACACTGATATAGCGTCTCCTGCTTAAGCAAGGAGTTGGACTAGAAGCCCCTTTCAACTCTCTTATTCCATAGAGAGAAAAAGAATGGATCCGGATTTATTTTGAGTGGGTTGGTTAGTTGGTTGATGGTTCCAGTATCGTTGGCAAGTAACCGTCTGCCTTAGCACACCTGCTATTGTTGTAGTGAAATGTTCTCCAGGTTTCTGGGACTTGACAGACCTTGACAGAATGAATGACTTGATTGTTAAAGCAGAACTGGCAGCTCGGATGGTTAATTACAGCATCGGGTTTAATAATTGACAGTTAACAGAGCGTGTTCTGTCGTCCTCCTTTTAACGTGCTGCCAGCGATTGGAATCTTTTATTATAAGAGTTCTGCCCGGTAGGAATGGACTTTGATCTGAAATTGGGCTTCTTGCAATATTGGTTTTGGTTCTACGAGGCGAGTGAGATTACCGACGAGAGTCGTCTGCAGAATTGGAGGAGATAAAAAGAGAACGGAGATTTTGGGAAAGGCAATCTAGCTCTTTCAATCAGGGTGACCTTGGTCTGACTCCGATCTCGCATGGAAGGTATACTTGAATAGGTGTTCGGACCCAGCCTTAGCAGAAACAAGAAACAGACTCCTGTTTATTTCTTGTTTCTGCTAAGAAACAAACTGGTCCTGAAAACTGGTCCTGAAAACCCTCTTGTAAATTAATTGCATTTACTAATGCAATTGTAAATTAATTGCATTCATCCACATTCATCTACATCCTCTTGTAAATTAATTGCATTCATCCACCGAAAAGTCCAGGCAATGGTCCTTCAAGGAGTTAACAGACCTTATCAGTTCCTTGCGATAATTGCAAGGCCGAAAGGCTGCAAATTAAATTCTGGCAAGCAGTCTTTTGTGGCTCGTAAAATCTCCAGAAATCCGAACGGTTGTCTCCTACGACTACCACTTCCCTGTCCTATTTATTCCCCAGCCAGGGAGGAGCCATTCAGCATCCACGTGTGCTTTGCTTCCTGAGTTGACTCTTTGTCCTCCGTTGCTCACCTCTCCTAAGTGCTCGATGCATATGTGCGTCTGGAACAGGCCCCAGCTGTTCTTCCTCCTCACTCACCTCAGCCTCCAAAGGCAGCTGCCTCTCCGGTGGCTGGGAAATGTCGGACAGCCTGGCTCTATCTGATTTGATTTTGATTCGATTTATTAGATTTATATACCGCCCTTCTCCCAAAGGACTCAGGGCGGTGTACAGCCATATTAAAAGACAATATAGCATACAAAATTTAAAACCCATTTAAAACAAAATTAAACAAATCTTGGCTTTCTTGATTTAAAACCCCATAATTTTTTTTTATTGAAAGATTTTTCAAAATTTTACATACATAATCCCCCCTCCCTGTTCCTTCCCTAACCCTTCCCCACCCTTCCTCCCACCACCCACCTCTTACCCTTATCTCTTACCCTCCCCCCTCCCCCCCTACTTCCCAAAACAAGATACAGGTTATATTAGTCAACAATCATAAGCCAACACAATCTAATTATCTATAACATCTTACAACTCTCTTAATACTTTAATTCCCCATACATCATACTAAATTTAATTATATAATAACATAACATTCTTATGTTTATTCATAACCTATCTGCAATTTTTTAATCCGATATTTCCTTTGAGTATAGTCTATCCATCTTCTCCACTCTCTCACATATTTTTCATTTGAATAGTCCTTCAAATACGCCGAAACTTTCGCCATCTCTGCTAAGTTTGTTACTTTTAATATCCACTCTTGGATAGTAGGTAAATCTTGTTTCTTCCAAACCCCCATAATTTTAAAACTACCCTATCCAAATTTATTTAGTCCGCCAGGCCCGCCTGTTGAAATAACAAGATCTTGAGGGCCCGGCGGAAAGCACGGAGATCGGGAATCGTACGTATCTCAGGGTAGCTCGTTCCAGTGGGCGGGTGCCCCCACAGAGAAGGTTCTCCCCCTGGGGGTCGCCATCTTTGCGTCTGATGTACAGCCTCCCCCAGACTCAAGCACTGGCCCAAGTTCCACCCCAACCTCCTCATCGTTGGAGTCTGCCGCCATGTCTGCCCGCAGTTGGCGGGCCACAATAGGTTTCCACCAGAATATAGTCATGCTTGCTTCGTGGCTCATTGTCAAGTCGCTTTCAGAAGGACTTTAGATGTTAGATGAGCTTCATTTCCTCATGGAGATGTAGGCAGGTGGAGTTCCCACCTGTTCTCCTGGAATGAGATGAGTTCCTTTTTTGTTCTCGGAGGGTTCTTTGAGGTGACAAGGTGAGATTCAAAAACTAGAGAGGAAGCCTGTGATTCAGGTCCAGTGGTGGAATTCAAATTTTTTTTACTACTGGTTCTGTGGGCGTGGCTTGGTCAGCATTTGTTTTACAACCCAAACACATTACCCACCACCACCAAGTCAGGCCCACAGAACCGGTAGTAACAAATTTTAGATTAAACCACTGATATAAACAGAGAGCAAACCTGACTGCCGACTAGCACTGATGGTGTTAACTAATATGGGTAATGGATGTCTGGAAGAAAGCAACCCAAGCTCAAGAGAGCACCAAGGACACCTCAGAAACATCTGCTCTGGGAAACAGAAATGAAATCTGGCTGAAAGCCGAGAAGGAACAGAAGATGGCAGTTGGAGAAGTAGGGGTGTATGTTGTGTAGATAATTCTGGAGCTGGCAGTCCTTCTATGGCAAACAGTGTAGGCGGACGTATCGTAGGATACACAGAAGATGTCTCGGTTCAGTATATAACATCTTGTCCTCCCCGATGGTTGCCATTTGAAAAGGATTTGGGCTCAGGGTGTTTTTTAATCTACCTGCAGTGTCATCAGGAATTGCCTTTTGGAGAAGAATTTATCACTCACCTGAGTTTCATTCCTTGAAGCCCAGTTTTTCCTAGGGAAGCCTTAACCTTGAAGTCTTTGAAGACGTGATTGGGAACCTATGGCCCATGTGACGGAAGTGGCATGCACAGCCATCTCTCTGGGCACACCCAGCTGTCACCTGTTGTTCTTCCGGGTTCCATGCGCACCAGCCAGCTGGTCTTCATGCATGCGGAAGTGCCGAAAACTGTGCATATCCGCGCCAGCAAACTGAGCTTCTGGTTTCCGGCCAGCTGGTCTTTGCATGCACATGTGTACCAGAAACCGAAGGATCAGCATGCTGGAAGCTGGAAGCTTAGCTTCCCAGCATGCACATGCGCGCTGGGGAACTGCTCTTCCGGTTTTTGGTGCTTGGGCACATACATGACAAGCTGCTCTTCCGGTTTCCATTGCTCCCCCATGCATGCGCTCGCTCCCGTTTCAGTACTCTGTGCCGAAAAGGGTCGCCAACACACTGCTTTGGAGTCTCGTGTCTTACGATTTGAGGATGTTTATTTGAGTTTCCCTTGATTTCATACTTAAAAGAAGGAAATGAGATGTAGGTTGCTCTTCAGTTACGACCGCCGTTGGGAGAGCAGAATTGTCCTCGCTAAGCGAGGCGGTTGCTAAGTGAGTCACGCCAGAATTCGGGGTCTTTTCTTTTTTCTTTTTCTTTTTTTTGGCCAGGCTTGTTAAGGGAAAATTGCTGCAGATGATCAGCGTATCATCTCAGTCATTAAGCGAATCCAACTGAGGAAGCCGTGCACCCAATTTTATGAGTTTTGTAGCCATGGTTGTTAAATGAATCGCTGCGGCTGTTAAGTGACTCAAGCGGTCGTTGAGTGAATCCAGCTTTCCCCCATTGTCTTTGCTTGTCGGAAACTGGCTGGGAGATTGCAAACGAAAATCTCACGATGCCCAAGATGCTACATGCTGGCTGCCAAGCGCTTACATTTTGATCATACAATGGTCATAAATGTGAGGATTGGTTGTAAGCCACATTTTTTCAGACCTGTAGTAACGTCGGTGAGAATTTCTTCTTCCCCTCCTCCTCTTGTGCCTTCCTTGAACACGTCCTGTGATAAATTTCTGATCATTCCTTTAGAATGCATCCTTATACTTGTCTTATTGCATCCATCGATATATGTTAACATCGTTATAATGTTTAGAAAATGTATATTAAACTTTCTGCTTTGGAAAGGCAAGTTGTATATAAGCTAGCTTGGCAGGGCTCAGCACCCACCTTCTGTGCCACAAAACCCCAGAATTCTGCGCCCTGAATGACGGATAACCCTGGATTTTATTCCGTTATTCTATTAATGGTGAACTGGGCATTGAAGGGAAGCAATAGGTCTTTAACGCATTAAACAAGGGCTGTTTTGCCATATGCCTTTTTCAAATGCATGTCTTTTCAACGCCAAGGACTAGAAACTTCGGTGTTTGGGGGTTTTTTTTAAACAAAGAATAACAAACCAGATTCTCAGGAGAGACATATAATTGTTCATTTTTCACAATATGTTTCCGTACCTGCAAGAGGACGAAGACTTCTGTCTGAAGTCACCAGAAAACGAAGCTCAACCTGGAGACTTGGGTGGTTCTCGACTTACGGAATTTGGAGCGCGACTCCCCCCATTTCTGTCATTAAGTGAGACATTTTGTTATGCGAGCTTTGTCCCGTTTGACCATTTTCTTTCGCCACAGCTGTTAAGCGAATCCCTGCCGGAGATAAAGTTAGCAAGACGATTGTTGTGTGGAACTGGCTTCCTCATTGACTTTGCTTGTCAGAAGGTCGCAAAAGGGAGATCGTGTGACTCCGGAGTTTACGACCGTTGTAAATTGGAACCAGTGGCCAAGCGTCTGAATTTTGATCAGGTGACTGACCCCGGAGCTGCTGCGGTGGCCGTAAAGTGCGAAAAGTGGGTCACAAGTCATCTTTTCCAGTGCCGTTGTAACTTCGAACAGTCACTAAACAAACTGTCATAAGTGGAGGACTATCTGTACAAGGGTGCCTAGAGCCGTGATGGCGAACCTATGGAGCCATGTCGCCTGGCTTGCCAGCTTAGCTCCAGTGCGCAGGCATGCGCCAGCCAGCTAATTTTCGGACCTTCTGGCCCACCAAAAGTAGGGAAACAGGCTGTTTCCTGCCTCCGGAGGGCAGGGGTGCGGGATGGGGAGTCTCTGGAGGCTGAGGACAGCAAAAATCGTCACTTCCTGTCCAACCGGAAGTTGGGAAACGGGCCATTGTGGGCCTCCAGAGCGCCTCCAAGGGGGTGGGGAAGACTGTTTTCGCCCTCCCCAGATGCATAGAGAGAGGGGAGAGGGGGAGGGGGGTCTCATGCGCGGGGCGGGGCGCATAGAATTATAGGTGTGGGCGCACACGCGCATGAACCTCCCCCGCGCCCCCCTTCCTGGCACGCGATGGCAAAAAAGTTAGCCATCCCTAGCCTAGAGCCTTGTTCATGATCATCCGTATGTTTTCTGCCTGGGAGATCAAACCAGAGACCATCCAGTTAGCTGTGATTAATCATATCTTTGCATCAAGCCATTTATATCCAGCTTTTGGCATATATTATATAACTCCAGAAGTACAGGCAGTCATGTTCTATTTCTGTAACCACGTCTACTGATTTTTTTTCTTCTTTTTTATTTTTTAAAAAAAATACTTGTCAGTATTAACCACTTCGAGCATTGAAAAAGAAAAAGGAAAAAAACTATAGCTTTATGTTGGCCCCGTATAAAATTCTGACTCTTGTGTTGTTCCATTGAACAACACAAGAGTCACAACACTTGAAAGAAAACCACACAAGTGACAATGTTGGTTTTTTTTTTCCCCAGGGAGGCACGCTTTGTCGGCTGTGCCATTTTAACATTTAAAACAAATCGTCCTTTATTTATTTTGTAGAGAACGCTCCTCGTAATCAACAGTCTGCAATAGAGTGGGGTTTTAGAGACGGTGAGGTCTGGAATTTGGGCCAGCTAATTTGAAGAGGGGTTTTTTTTCACTTTGCAGGAGATAGAATCTGTGCATTTAACTGTAGCTTTGTTTTGAATCATATGCTTTATACAGCTGTTATACTATATGTATGTAGGGTCCTTTCCTTTCTTTCCTTTCTTTCCTTTCCTTCTTTCTTTCCTTTCCTTTCCTTTCTTTCCTTTCCTTTCCTTTCCTTTCCTTTCCTTTCCTTCCCTTCCCTTCCCTTCCCTTCCCTTTCCTGTCTGTACGTCTCTTTCTTTCTCTCTCTCTCCCCTTTCCTTTCTTTCCTTTCCTTTTCCTTTCCTTTCCTGTCTGTACGTCTCTTTCTTTCTCTTCCTTTCCTTTCCTTTCCTTTCCTTTCCTTTCCTTCCGCTTCCCTTCCCTTCCCTTCCCTTCCCTTCCCTTCCCTTCCCTTCCTTTCCCTTTCCTGTCTGTACGTCTCTTTCTTTCTCTCTCTCCCCCCTTTCCTTTCCTTTCCTTTCCTTTCCTTTCCTTTCCTTTCCTTTCCTTTCCTTTCCTTTCTTTCCTTTCCTTTTCCTTTTCCTTTCCTTTCCTGTCTGTACGTCTCTTTCTTCCTTTCCTTTCCTTTCCTTTCCTTTCCTTTCCTTTCCTTTCCTTTCCTTTCCTTTCCTTTCCTTTCCTTTCCTTTCCTTTCCTTTCCTTTCCTTTCCTTTCCTTTCCTTCCCTTCCCTTCCCTTCCTTCGTTTTGCTTTCCTTTCCTGTCTGTACGTCTCTTTCTTTCTCTCTCTCTCTCCTTTCCTTTCCTTTCCTTTCCTTTCCTTTCCTTTCCTTTCCTTTCCTTTCCTTTCCTTTCCTTTCCTTTCCTTTCCTTCCCTTCCCTTCCCTTCCCTTCCCTTCCCTTCCCTTCCCTTCCCTTCCCGTCCCTCTCTGTCTCACTCTCTCTTTCTGTGCCTCTCTCACTCTCTTTTTCTTTTTCTCTCTCTTTCTTTCTCCCTCTCCTCCTTCTCTCCCTCCTCATATACAGTAGTGGCCAAAATTGTGGGAACCTTTTGGGAAAAATATATTTTCTAAAACTAGCTAATAACACCACTTGGAATAGTACCATAACATTATATGCCAATGGAAAGATAATTTAATCAAGAATGTAATGCAATAACTTTTATGAAGGATTTCCTATTAGAATAGCCATTACGGTATAAAGAAAGAAAAGTGAAACACGTAGAAAAAATGAGATATACAAAAATTGTCACCATAGAAAAAAATGAGATATACAAAAATGATCCCCATGTTAGTTAATCCTTTGCTGGGTAACCTTTAGCATGAATGACAGCCTTACAACGTCTTCCCATGGAGTGAACCAAGTCTTTGAGTTCTGCAGCTGTTCTAATCTGAAACCAAGACGGAATGATGTTTCTATTAACTGGGATTTATTGCTGGGTCGCTTCTGACTAACAAGTTTCTTTAGTCGTCTCCCTAGATTTTCAATTGGGTGAAGGTCTGGGCTATTCCCAGGCCATTCCAGCATTGGAATAGGATTATCTTGAAACTCCCCCCCCCCCCAAAAGTGATTTTATTAGCCATCAAACCTCAAAAATATACTTTCCCCAATAGGTTTCCACAATTTTGGCCACTACTGTACATCCTGCAATATTTATGCTGAAATTGAGTGGATTTGCTTGAAAAGGGGTCAGTTCATATTTTCTGCTCAGTATTTGCAGAGGGCCCCACATCCCTTTTTTTTATAAGTGAGTAAGTGTTATTAATAAAGAACCACAAATTTCACTTGGTGCTTTCTTTACTTCGTTGTTTTGAGAGGCTGCAAAATTTGAAGGCCAGTTTTTCTCTCTTCAACAAGATGGTTGCAAAGACTTAAAGCTCATGGCTAACTTCTGCGGGTGCTCGTGTGTGTTTGTGTGTGTCTTTCTGTGTGTTTGTGTTTTTCACCCCTCCAGTTGTCACTTCAGCAAGCCTGCCTTCTCGACAAATTGCCAAAACACTTCACCCCAACAAAAGAAACCACAACAGGAGAACGATAAGGCATTTAATACCCTGGGTTTGTTTGCATGCAGCTGGATTTCTCAGGCAGTTAAGATTCGGTTCCATTGTCTTACAGTGCTACAATCACACACACATACACACACACACAATCCCTTTCCAGTAAAAAAAAATTGCTTGTGAGAAGGCATAAAATCCTTGGACTTAAGTCTGAGGAGAATTCTGAAAAGGCTGTTCTGTGGCTGTTTGCAACACAATTTATGTGTGAGTAACTGTTCTTGGCTCGGAAGGGTAAGTGGTAATTTATTCTTCCATTACCTGATGCTGCTATTTTGCAAATAGCTTATATTGAAGCTGTGTGTGTGTGTGAGAGAGAGAGAGAAAGAAAGATGGAGAGAGAGAGGAGACAGAAGAGAACTTATAGAAAGAGATGGAGAGGGGAAGAGAGATGAGGGGAAGAGAGAGGAAGAGAAAAGGATGAGGAGAGGAAGGGACAGGAAGAGATGAGAAAGACAGGAAGAGGAGAGATGGAGAAGCGAGGAAGAAATGATAACTGACGAAGAGATGGAGAAGGGAAGAGGTGAAGGGAAGAGAAAAAGATGAGAAGAGGAAGAGACAGAAGGGAGGAAGATACGAGAAAGGAAGAGAGGAGAGAAAGATGGAGAGAGGAAAAGAGACAAGAGAGGAAGAGGCGAACTGACAGGAAGAGATGAGGGGAAGAGGCAGGAAGAGAAAAGAGGATGAGAAGAAGGGACAGAAGAGAAGAAGAGGAAGATGGAGAGGAAGAGAAAAGAGGAAGAGACGAGAACTGACAGGAGGAGATGGAGAGGAGAAGAGAAAAGGATGAGGACAGTCACAGAATAGAGGAAAAGGAGAAAGGAAAAGAAGAGAAAGATGGAGAGAGGAAAAGAGACAGAGGAAGAGACGAGAACTGACAGGAAGAGATGGGAAGGGGAAGAAAGATAAGAAAGAGGCAGGAAGAGAAAGGATGAGAACAGGAAGATACGAGAAAGACAGGAAGAGAGAAAGATGGAGAGGAAAAGAAAACTGACAGGAAGAGATGGGGAGGAGAAGAGGCAGGAAGAGAAAAGAGGATGAGAAGAGGAAGGAACAGAAGAGAGGAAGATGGAGAGAGGAAGTGACAAGAACTGACAGGAAGAGATGAAGAGGGGAAGAGGTGAGTGGAAGAGGCAGGAAGAGAAAAGAAGATGAGGAAGGGACAGAAGAGAGGAAGAGAGGAGAGAAAGAAGAAATGAAGAGGCAGAGTGGAGAGTGGAGAGAGTCAACAGCAGCTAAAAACAAAATTATCTTCCTATGCTTCTATCTCCTTTCGGCAACCAATTCCTCCTGGCACCTCCAAAGGGGAAAGAGAAGACATCCAATTCTCTCTCGCCCAACACTCACTAACCTACTGAGTTTATTTATTTATTATGAAATTTATTTGCCACCCATCTCGTATCCAACGTCTCTAGTCGACCTACAACATAAAAGGGATAGAAAGGAATGGATAGCTTTGTGTTTCCCAAAATACTTTGTATTTTGAGTGTCGACCCTTCCCAAAAACCTTACATGGGGTTTCTCCTCTTTGCCATATAACATCTTGCCCGCAATGGGAGAAAACTAATCTCTTCCCAGCCCCAATATCTCTTTATTTCAGATCCTAGGGGGAGGAAGGATTGCAAGATCGTAGATCTCCAACAGTTGCATACTGTTCCCCAGATATGGATCTCAGATCCATCGCTCCAATTAAGGAGGGCAGATCTGCCAGCTGACAAGACTGTGGATTCCCCATCTTTGCCTTAGACCAGTGATGGCTAACAAGGAGGTCTTCTAGGACCTCCTTGGGCTGTGGGGGGGACACCCCGCCCACACATGACCCCCATCCCCTGGGCATGCGCCTGTGACCCCCTCATACCCCGGGCATGCATGTGTGTCTCCCGCATGCACCCTGCCCTCTGCACATGTGGCAGAGACCTGAAAATCAGCTCATGTGCCCGCAGAGAGAGCTCTGTGTCACGCTCACCATCACGGCCTTAGACAGTGTCTTAATCTCTTTCCTAGCTTCATGTAGAAATGTTCAGTCTGCTGTAATAGCCATGCAGAAGCAAAATCAATATTATTTTTGCAAGTCTCGGGAGCCTGGCTGCTTAATACAGCTGAAGCGTAGCTGTAACTCCAAAACATTTTTATTCTTCTTAAAGGTTCCCTCGTGCAATAAAACCTAGCAATGTTTTGAACCCTTTATTCACGACTAGCACATATGTGCAAGGGGAACCTTTAGCTTTACCTTTAGGTAAATTTTATTTACCTCAGGTATATATGCATACTCACCGATTCTCTATTAAAATGGAAGAAAAGTATACTGGCAGTCACTACCTAGTGACTGCCAGCAGTAGAATCTGGGTGGACCTTTTCTTGCTGTAAACTACTACAGGTTTACTCCTTGGCTTATGACAACTGGGACCAGAATGTCAGTTGCTAAGCTAAGAGCGCTGGCTCTTTGGCTTTGAAACGGAGATGAGCACCGGCCCCTAGAGTCTGGAACGAGTAACACGTATGTGCGAGGGGAATGGGTGAAATCCAGCAGGTTCTGAGGGGTTCTGACAGGTTCTGGAGAACCGGTAGTGGAAATTTTGATTAGTTCAGAGGATCAGCAATACCAACTCCGGCTGGCCCCAGAGTGGGGTGGAAATGGGGATTTCGCAGTATCCTTCCCATGTCACGCCCACCAAACCACACCACGCCCACCAAGCCACACCCATAGAACAGGGAGTTAAAAAATTTGGATTTCACCACTGGAGGGAGAACCTTTATCTTTACCTAACTGATTCCTCCTCTGAGCATCTTTTAGAATGGGGCTAGTTTTAGGATTCAGGTTTAAGCCAAGAAAAGATGCAAAAATCTCGCACTTTCTTTTTAAAAAAACAACAACAACAACATCTCTGTGGTGCGGACAGACATAATCCAAGCATTTTAACCACATCCTACATTAATTATGGCCCATGCGTCGAACTCCAATCACACCTAACGCGATTTACACGTGCTTTAATAACATACAAAGTCATCGGCCATCTGTTCTTCCCCCTTCCTTGTGAAAAATTGTGATTATGTAAAGGAGGAGATGGAAAAATATTTTTTGTTGCAAGCCACATTGTCATCTGCGGTTCCTCTGGTGTTCCTGAGCAATTTTTAAAAAAAATTATTGATTTTTTTTTTAAAACGGGGAACATGGAGAAGAAACAGTTTCACCGTGTTCCTCCATGTGGCGCGGGAAGCTGTCATAAAAGAAACAGGTGTTTGGCACAGTTGCGGGTGTTTAAATCCATCTCGATTTTAAATTCTGCACTGTATAGCTCACGCTGGATGGCAGTGCAATGAAAAAGTCGGGGAGCAGTCCGGGTCTCCTCTTCAAGGAATCTGGAAGAAGCAAAAGGAGTTACAGATCCTACATCAAAATATCTGGAAATGGGGTGCTGGGCAATCCAAAATTAGCAAGTCAAAAAGAACTAAATGTGTGGGTTTTTTTTTTTACTCTTAAATTGACTTACTGTAGATTTTATAGAATAGAATTCTATAATTCTATTTTATAGAATTTTATAGAGTTCTTTATTGGCCAAGTGTGATTGGACACACAAGGAATTTGTCTTCGGTGCATAAACTCTCGGTGTCCATAAAGAAAAAAATAAATTATTCATCAAGAATCATAGATCCAATCTTAAGATTACAGAAGGAGACTTTAGAAACAAACCTGTGAAATAGGGATTCCTGTATGAGATTTGGATATTGGGTTCATAGTATATATATATATCTTGAACTAACACTGATGGTGTTACCTAGTTTGGGTAGTGAAACATTTGGAAGAAAACAACTTAGAGCGCACCAAGGACCCACAGTCATCACCTTCTTTTCTCCTCCTCCTCCTCTTCCCTTTCCTCCTCCTCCCCTTCCCCCTCTTCTCCTCCTCCTCCTTCTCCTCTGCTCCTCCTCCTCTTCCTTCTCCTTCCTCCTCCACCCTTCCCCCTTCTTCTCCTTCTCCTTCCTCTTCTCCTCCTCCTCTTCCTTCTCCTCCTCCTTTCTCCTCCTCCCCTTCCCCCACTTCTCCTCCTCTTTCTTCCTCTTCTCCTCCCCTCTTCTCCTCGCTCCTTCCTCCTTCTCCTCCTTCTCCTTCCTCCTCCACCCCTTCCCCTTCTCCTCCTCCTCCTTCTCCTCCTCCTCTTCCTTCTCCTTCCTCCTCCTCCCCTTCCCCCTCTTCTTCTCCTCCTCTTCCTCCCTTCTCCTCCTCCTCTTTCCTTCTCCTTCCTCCTCCCCTTCCCCACTCTCTCCTCCTCCTCCTGTCCTCTGTCTTCCTTCTCCATCCTCCTCCTCCTCCCCTTCCCCTCTTCTTCTCCTCCTCCTTCCTCTTCTCCTCCTCCTCTTCCTTCTCCTCCTCCTCCCCTTCCCCCTCTTCTTCTCCTCCTCCTTCCTCTTCTCCTCCTCCTCTTCCTTCTCCTTCCTCCTCCACCCCGTCCCCCTTCTTCTCCTCCTCTTCCTTCTCCTTCCTCCTCCTCCCCTTCCCCCATATCTTCTCCTCCTCCTCCTTCTTCCTTCTCCTTCCTCCTCCTCCTCCCCTTCCCCCGCTTCTTCTCCTCTACCTTCTCCTTCCTCCTTCTCCCCTTCCCCCTCTTCTCCTCCTCTTTCTTCTCCTTCTTCCTCCCCCTTCCCCCTCTTCTTCTCCTCCTCCTTCCTCTTCTCCTCCTCCTCCCCCACCCCCAAAATTCCACTCTCTTTTAGCACTGATGATGTTACTTTAATTTGTGTAATGGAACGTCTGCAAGAAAAATAAGAGAGGCAGCATAAACATTTAATAAACGTTAAATAAGTATAAAAAAATAACGGTTTGTTTATTAATGCACTCCTCGGAGCAGGGGCTTGCTGGAGATTAGCCTTCTTTAAAAAAAATAAAAAATCTTAAACCGAAAAATTGTTCTTCCTCCACTCTGCAGACATCTCACCCTCTTAGGGATGCTTCGAAAATGCACATCTGGATCTCCCTGTTCTCAGAGCCACAGCAGCAGCAGCACATTTCCAGAAAAGCAAACTCATTCATGGCAATTTCGAGGTAGAAATAAGAAATAAAATTGCAAATTACGAATTGGGAGAGGGGGAAAATCAAAGAGAAATCACGTGATTTACAGATTCTGCTCCTCCTCCTCTCCTCCTCCTCCCCCCGCCTTTCCCTTCTGCAAAACCCCGCCTCCGTGGCCACGCCCCCTTCGTTCCACGTCCTCCGCCGCTTTTTCCCCAGGCCACGCCCTCGGCTGCGGCACCCCTCTCCCACCTCCAAACCCCGCCTTCATCCAACCCTCTAAGCTCCGCCCTCTCCGCGCAGCGCCACGCCCCTCTCTCCCCCCTCAGCCCACCAATCGCAGAGCGCGAGCCCGGCCCGCTTTCCCAATCCCTCCACCACCACCACCACCCCCCGGGGAGTGCGCGTGCGCAGTTCGTCAACTTCGACAGCCCCGCCCCGTTTTTCCCTCAGAGGTTTCTCTCAGAGGGCGGCTGGCGGGGTTGCGAGTCGGCCGCGTTTATTTTTTGGGGCTGAGGGGGGATCTCTGCGTCGCCTTTCCCTTGGCAGCCTTTCCTCCTTCGCTTCGCCTGGCCGGAGCGAGCCGCGGAAGGGCGAAAGGTGGGCTTCCCGCCTCCTTTTCTCCCCGCCCCGCCGGCCGGTCGGCGCCCCTTTCCCCTCAGCCTCGCCTCCCCTCACGGATACCAACATGGCGGCGGTGTCGGGGGCCGCCGCTGGCAGCTGTGGGAGCCCTGCCGGGGTCCCGGAGATGGTGCGCGGGCAGGTCTTCGACGTGGGGCCTCGCTACACCAACCTCTCCTATATCGGGGAAGGGGCTTACGGGATGGTCTGTAAGGAAGGCGGGGGGGTGGGGTGGGGATGATGGGGGTGGGAGTCCGGCTGCAGGCGGGGCGGGGCGCACTGCAGACAGGTGGGAGCGCTGTTCCCGTCAGCTGGGGGTGGATGATGGGTATGGTGGTCCAGGCGGTGGGGGTGGGGGAGAGATGGGGAGCCATCCAGACAGGTTGGACCATGACTCCCATAGTTGCCTCAGCCTTCCCTCATCTGGTAGTGGATGATGGGTATCCAGACAGGTTGGACCATGACTCCCAGGCTTGTCCCGTCTGGTAGTGGAGGATGGGTATCTAGGAGGAGCCTGGGCGCATTGCTTTCCAGACCTTTCGGTCTTAGTGGTGGATGATGGAGAGGGTGGTCCAGGCAGGGGAAGAGAAGGGGAGCCGTCTAGACAGGTTGGACCATGATTCCCAGCCTTGTGCCGTCTGGTAGTGGATGATGGGTATCTAGGAGGAGCCTTGCTTTCCAGACCTTTCGGTCTTAGTGGTGGATGATGGAGAGGGTGGTCCAGGCAGGGGAAGAGAAGGGGAACCGTCTAGACAGGTTGGACCATGATTCCCAGCCTTGTGCCGTCTGGTAGTGGATGATGGGTATCTAGGAGGAGCCTTGCTTTCCAGACCTTTCGGTCTTAGTGGTGGATGATGGAGAGAGTGGTCCAGGCAGGGGAAGAGAAGGGGAGCCGTCTTGACAGGTTGGACCATGACTCCCAGCGCTGTCCCAGCCTTCCCCCATCTGGTAGGGGATGATGGGTATCTAGGTGGAGGCTGGGTGCGTTGTTTTGCAGACAGGGACTTTTTGCTTTTCTGTCCTGGTGGTGGATGATGGGGATGATGGTCCAGGCGGGGGAAGGGAGGAGGGAGATTGGGGAGCCATCCAGACAGGTTGGACCATGATTCCCATCGTTGCCTCAGCCTTCCCCCATCTGGGAGTGGATGATGGGTATCTAGGAGGAGCCTTGCTTTCCAGACCTTTCGGTCTTCGTAGTGGATGATGGGGATGGTGGTCCAGGCAGGAAGGGGAAGATGTGGAGCTATCCAGACAGATTGGACCCTGATTCCCATCGTTGTCCCAGCCTTGTCCCATCTGGTAGTGGATGATGGGTATCTAGGAAGAGCCTGGGTGCGTTGCTTGCCAGACAGGGATTGAAGAGCACTCCTCCTTCCAGACACATTGGACCACAATTCCCCATTGCTTTCCCAGCCTTCTCATGCTACGTAGCAGTGGATGATGGGGTTATAGATTGAGGCTGGTCGGTGCATTGCCTTCCAGACAGGAGGCAGCATAGCCGCCATTGCTGAACCAGGGACCCGAGAGCCTTTCTTTCCTAGTGATGGGGATGGGGGTCTAGGCAGGGGAAGGCTGGAGAGCCCTGTGTTCCGCCTTCCAGACAGATTGGATCACAATTCCCATTGCTGTCCTAGCCTCGGTGCTCTAGATTGGGGGCTGTGTGTGTGCACGCTGCCTTGCAGACAAGTTGGACCACATGAACCATCACTACCCCAAGGACCAGAGGTCCTTCCTATGCTGTCAGTGGATGATGGGGATGATGGTCCATTTTTGGAGAGAGGATCAGGGCCTTGGCTGTTGCCTTCTTAGCCAGGTTGGACCACAACTCCCATCGCTGCCCACGGAATCAAAGGGCCTTTCCATGGTGGTGGTAGATGATGAGAGTGGAGTCTGAAGGCCACCAGGATTTTCTAGATCTGCTTCTCCACTTTCATATTTTAAGTGACAAGGGCAACAGCAGCCCACACCATCTTCAAAGGATCCCAGCTTTTGGGGGGCCGTGACCCATCTTGACAAACTCGAGTTGTGGTTGCCGCAGCCTTTTTTAATTGCAAACGTGTTGCCTGTTTGTGGGTTTCTGTTTTGTTCTGCATCTCACACAGAAGCAAAAGGCAGCAGAGACCCAGCTTCCCCCCTTTGCAATCACCCAGTGAGCTGGGCTGAGAAAGAAAGAACATCTGGCCCTGAATCACCCCAACAGTTTTCATGGCTGAGTGTGCAACAGGGTCTCCCTGTTCAAAAGTCAACACATTCACTGTCACATCAGGCTAATGTTCTGTTCTTGGCTAGCCAAGACGCTCTACATACATCAAAAGCAAATGTAGTCGGGTGCCTAGGTTGCATTTAAAATCTACTAAGGTTGAAGTCAAGAGCTTAGAGACTGCAGAGCATTTGGGAACAAAACCAACCAGGTTCAAACTTGTTAACTCCTGGTTAAAATATCCTTAAGATTGCAGCTTTTTTCTGTTTAAAAAAAACCCCGCATTTGTTTTGCCTATTCTCCCTCAATGAGGCATTCAGGGTGCCTCATAATATTATGTAAAGCAGTCAAAATAGGTGTGCATTGATGTATATCAGTGATTGATTGATTTATTTAAAGCAGTCATTTCTCTGTTTTCTTTCCCGAGTTCCCATTATTTTCCAAAGGAATAGATACCTGACGTTTCATTATGCCGTTTATGTACCCGGAATACATTTTATGTCTTATATTTTAATTGTGCCAAATTCCTTGGGGAAGCATTTTTTTTTAGGCAATCGTAACCTAAAATAATGAATCTTGCCTCGGGACGCATATATTTCAAATTCTCATTTTGATCCTATGCACATTTCCCCCAAATTTAATGAGACTTTATTGCCACAAATAAAATATAATGCCTATTATTGATATTATAGCAGCTACAAAGATTTAAGTTATTATCTCCTCTATCAGATTACTTAATAAAACACCCACATGCCCAAGTTTCTTTGCCTGCTATAGTTTCAGCAAACCACTTTATGCTGTTGCCGTCTATATAATCTATATATGACATTTAATGTCAGATATTAATTATTAACCATACTGTTCATAGCAAAGGTGAAACTGAGTACAGTCTGTGTCTGTATAAGGGTGCCTCTGTTACATATGTAGAATAAATCTTTGCCAGGTATTATTTAATACATTTCATGTGTGAGTTTTCTGGGGTGTCCAGGAAGATACCAGAAGAACATCTGATCTCTCACTGCACACTAAGCTAAGGGGTGTGTGGGAGCAAAGAAGAGCTGAGCTATTCTTAAGTCTATTTTACTGTTCGTTGCTCATGGGGTATCATCTTTTGTCTCTTCCTTAAATCGCTGTTTGCCATGGCTGCGCTTGATGAAATCAGATAATATCTTCAGTTGGGTTTGGACGAAAACGTATATTGTTGGAATTACAGTAGGAGACGGCCAAATACGAAAAATGGCAAATTATTTTTGTAGGGGGCTGTGATGGATAGCTTGTTGGGTCTCATATAATTTTATAAATTTGGATACAGGAAGCTGCGAGAACAGGGAACAGAGCCTTTTGTAGTTACCAGAGCCAGCAAGCGGGCAAGTGATATATTACAGGTTTGTGTTGTGAAGGCTTTGTGCTTAACGCAGCTGGTGCTGCTCCTTTTCAGCTGACATTCAATAAGGCTCTATTCCTCTGTTGGGGTCTCCTGTGTTGTGTGGACTAGCCAGTCTGAAACCAGAATTTAACGCCCGTCAATCAAGTGCCTGCCGTCACATGGTGCAGGATCTATCACACCAATATCAGTTAGAGGGGCAGGCAGGAAAGTGTTTTGTTCATAGCGTATGCAGAGCCTACTTTACATTAAGGTCTTTTTAGTTAATTGTTTTCCTCTTGAAAAGACTGCTCAGCTCTTAACTTTTTTTTTTTTTTAATAAATCAATGCAAGCTGGCATAAGTGCTCAGATCTTCCACTGGGGAATTGCCTTTTTCCGATCCAGCATAATGAGCTAGACGGTAATTCATTTTTAAAATTCTAACGTCTTTATACTTAACAGCTGTTTGACTACTTGACTAACCCATGGATAGGTTTGTCTTACTGAAATTTCAAATCAGGTAACAGAAATGTTGAAGAAAATTCAGCGTTAATAACAGTTAACTGAAAGAATCGTGATTCTATTATACAAACAATTCTTTGTGTTATAGGTATTGTACTTTATTTCTGTGAAAACTCTTTCTGAGATTTAGTTTAAAAACTGAAGTACAGGTATGTGGCAGTCAGCTGCGACTGTTAGCTGATGCTAAGACAGGAATTTAAGAAAAGTTCTGTGTATGCAGATTACTAAGAATTTAAGACAGCCGTGGTTTATATACTTTTCAGCAGATTATAAGCGTGTGAACATCCTGATTCGGAGTCAAGTTATTAATGCTTCCGTTCCATGAAAAAGTGTTCAGAATGTTGAACATGTTCAGTATCTTTGCTAGACTCACATCTGAGACCTTGCACTAGTGAGGTTGCCGGTGTATGCTAAAAACAGTGTCCAAAGGTTTCTCTTACTGAGATCCCTATCCAGGTTTGTATATCCATTTCAATGTCAAATGAACATGCTAGTCCACGCAGACCAAAAAGATTTCACTAAAGCTGGAAAACACTGCTGGTTTGGATACTAAATTTATCCTCTGGTTTTCTCTATAATTTCTTTCTTCAACACACAATTTCCTTCTTTTACCGTGGCTAGATTCATCTAACATTGCAAAACCAAAAGGTTTTCTTCTTCTTCTTCTTCTTCTTAGCATGTTGTGCAAACCCAATCACTTGTGGTTTAATAATAAGTCGTGGTTAAGTGAATCATGGCTTAATAGGAAGAAAACGCAGCCTTTGATGATTTTTCCTTTCACTTTGGGCAGTCTTTACAATCTTACCTGACTGATAGCAGAGTTACCTGGCAAAGTCTTGCCAGGCTCAGTCTTGGGTGGTTATCTTTTCCCATTGCTGAAAATTTAATCTGTATTTTTTTCTTCTGCGTAGTTACTGGCACATTGCCAGTTTCAACTTTCATTGTAGACCTCTTGTGGCTTTCTCTCCCCCCCCCCCCCCCCCCGACTTACTTTCCATTCTTGTGCCTTGGTGATTCAGCATTCGCATTCACCATCTTCCAGTTTTTTCTGGGACAGTTTTTTTTAAAAAATATACTTCGGCAAACCATATCCTGATATTCAACCCTAATGACTTTCCTAGAATCCCTTCTACAAAATTCTGTCTTCTTTTAGTTCTTTTTTTGTAGCCTGGTTACCATTTCATTCCTTCCTTCGATGTCTATTTTTTCGAGGTGCAGTGTACTGATTCTGCAGTCATCTTTAATATGTTATTTCTCCTGTCACTTCTGCCTACGCTTCGGGGCTTGTAACTTAGGAACATAGGAAACTGCCTTCTCTGGATTCTCTTGCAGAAAATACCAAGCCATAATTCTTCAGAATCCTGGCCTAACATTCATCAACGACCGTGCCAGCGTTCTCTATCTGATTTTTTTCAAGCTTATCTTGGGATTTTAATTTTTTTTCTCTCTCTCAAGTGTTTAACGCTGAATCTTTTAGGATTGAAAAAGCTTAATGTTGCATCGGAACATAGATCTCACCTTATCCCCCGACCAACAAGATAGAATGCGAAGCTAGAATTTGAAGCTGGCTGTTACCTGCTTCATTTAAAGAAGGAAATGGTAATTCTGGCTTTTTTTAAAGAATAATAAGTGCTTCTACAGGTTCCTACCTGCAGGAAGAGGAAGTCTGCAATCTTGAGAACAATTGGTCAGATCTTCTTTTTTTAAAAAATTATTATTTATTTATTTCAATACAACAAAATAAGTAATCGCATACAGATCGCGACGGGAACTTTAGACAATAAAGTCAGTCAGATCTTCAAACATTAATGCTTTTGGGCATGGCCACTGAAATAATACAGCAGTATCAAGACTTCTGTCTTTAACTCATCCCTTTCTTTGGCTCTGGATTCAGGAAATCACGATTACAGGTAGTCCTCGACTTAACAGCAGCTCATTTAGTGACCGTTCAAAGCTACAACAGCATTGAAAAAAGTGACTTACGATCATTTTTCACACTTAGGGCCGTTGCTGCCTCTCCATCGTCAGGTGATCCAAATTTGGCTGTTTGACAGCTGATTCACGCTTATGACGGTTGCAGTGTCCCTGGGCCACATTTATTTATTTATTTATGTATTTATTGGTTCAATTTATATGCTGCCCTTCTCTGGAGACTCAGGGCGGCTTACAATGTGTTAAGCAATAGCCTTCATACTTTTTGTATATACCTGCTTAGTAGGGCTTTTGGCCCCCCTAAGCGGTGATCTTTTTTATACAAAGTCAGTTTATTGCCCCCACAATCCGGGTCCTCATTTTACCTACCTCGAAAGGATGGAAGACTGAGTCAACATGATCCCCTTTTGCAACCAGCAAAGTCAAGGAGGAAGCCAGATTCACTTAACAACCGGGTTACTAACTTACCTACAGTGATTCACTTAACAACTGTGGCAAGAAAGGTTGTAAAATGGGGCAAAGTTCCCTTAACAAATGTCTCGCTCGACAACAGAAACGTTGGGCTCGATTGTGGCCGTAAGTCGAGGACTGCCTGTACTGCTCATCCCTTCTATTTGCAAAAGCTGAGATTCCTGAGCTTCTATATTTCTTTGAAAGAAATGTGATTGAAGCTGCCCGCTTGTGTCCCTTTTTCCTCTGCTACATTCCAGACACTGTCTGGTCTCCGCTCGCTCTAATAATAGTCGTTTCTTTGTCTTCTTTCTGCCAAAACCTATATTTGCTCCACCTCTGCTCTCAGTTTATGCTCCAAGTTTGTTTTTGTTTTGTTTTTTTCTCTTTCTAAGAATAAAGTTGATGACGAGCGCTTCTCACAGGCTACCCTATTTCCTAGTTAGGTGAAAAGAATAAAAATATGTTTTTTTAAACTTTTCAGTAGCCTGGAAGACAGCGAAACCCCATCTCTCTCAAATAGCCACCATAGCCTTAAAATTCTGATTTGTCCTATGGGATCCATTCTTACTGTGATGAAGAATTAAAACTTTCCAGTGGGAATTCTTCCTAGTGCGATCTTCCTGAAATAGGGCACTCTGCAGATCCATTGACCAACTCTCATGCAGGGCTATTGAAATAATCTTTGGGATATCTTATGAAGACCTTAATATTTTCATGTTAATGGGCAAATCATAAATTGTGAAGCAAGAATGACCATTTACCTGGGATCCCGAGAAGGTTGGGATCCTGAACCGTTAAAAGCAGAATCACTCCTTGACAAAGGTGCACTGCCAAAGTAGTGATTTGTTGCTCAGCGACAAAGAGAATGAATTTATTTCCTAACCAGTGAAACAGTCTGTACTCTGATCTTTGATTTAGGTAATACCTTTGGCCGCCTTTCCAAGGAATTCTGGGAATCAGATCCCCGTACACTGGTTTGGAGAGAGTATCTGTTTGAGAAAGGTTATGAAACATTAATTTCTTTGCTTGGTTGTTATGACCCACCCAAAGTCAACAAGAGTTGGGCACCATGCCAGTTTAATTATTATTATCCTCTTCCCCTTCGTCAGGAATATAAAAATTAATTATTCTTAGGTGTTAGCTTTTTATTTCACGTCGGTGTGTGATCCAACTGATTTACACACACATCATAGACATCTGAAGTTCTTGTTTCCTAATAACTTTCTTTAGCTTTTGATAATGGGTTTCTTATTCCATTAGTTTTCTCTTCCAGATTATTGTATCACTTATAAATCTGTTGCTAGACAGTTCTCTGAAAAATCTTCCTTTTAATTGGGTTAACTTCATGGGGAAATATTCTTTATCTCTAAAGATTAAAAATGGAGGATAAAACCAGGCTGGGTTTAATCCTTCCTGAATTCTTCCAGGATTAATTTTTTGTTGTTTTGTTGTTGTTGTTGTTAGTTGCGTGTCCGACCCATCACGACCCCATGGACAATGTTCCTCCAGGCCTTCTTGTCCTCTACCATCCCCCGGAGTCTATTTAAGCTCACGCTGAAGGCTTCAGTGACTCCCATCCAGCCCCCTCGTTCTCCGCTGTCCCCTTCTTCTTTTGCCCTCAATCTTTCCCAGCATTAGGCTCTTCTCCAGAGAGTCCTTCCTTCTCATTAGATGGCCAAAGTATTTGAGTTTCCTCTTCAGGATCTGGCCTTCTCAAGAGCAGTCAGGGTTGATCTCCTCTAGGACTGACCGGTTGCATAGCCTTGCAGTCCAAGGGACTCACAGGAGTCTCCTCCAGCACCAGAGTTCAAAGTCCTTAATTCTTTCATGGTCCAACTTTCACAGCCATACATTGCAACTGGGAAAACCACTGCCTTGACTCTATGCACTTTTGTTGGCAGGGTGATGTCTCTGCTTTTTAGTATGCTCTCTCGATTTGCCATAGCTTTCCTCCCCAGGAGCAAGCGTCTTTTAATTTCTTGGCTGCAGTTGTTTGTTTACTTAAAGCATTTTTAACCTCTTTAATCAGGAAGATTGCCTGCAAACTCACAAAGATCCTTGCAAAGAAAGTGCCTGGCTCCAGACTTATATCTGTAATAGTTGACACCGGAGGAAAAGGCAAACTGATTTACAATTGGTATAATGGTTATCTAGAAATAGTTCATTTAGCCTGTTTGAATAATTCCTGCTGAATGACCCTGCTGGGAAGAAGAACAGAGACCGAGAATCTCAGCCAAATTTTGCTTCAATTCCTTTTTATCTTCTGCGTTATTGGAATGGTTCTGTTAGTTAGACTATAGGAGTTGTCTTTCTGTTAAAAGCGAATCGGTAATCATCTATTATTAGGCTTGAAATCTGGAGTGAAATTTAAACTAAATTAAGTATGGTCGCCAAGCAACAGCAAGAACTGGGTCGACAAAGCAATAATCTTGCTCCTTTTCTAAGAACACATTCCTTAAACTTTTCAAGATTTGGATAAGCTTACATATTGGTGCTTGTCCGTGTTGAAAAACCACCAGAGCAGAAAATGAGCCATTGTTAACAGGACAACAAGGAAGGCAAATGGGGGTGGGGTGGGGGGTTGAATTAATGTATCCAGATCCACAGGAAAAGTCCCACTTGTTTATTATTATTCTTTGCAGAATAGAATAGAATAGAATAGAATAGAATAGAATAGAATACTTTATTGGCCAAGTGTGATTGGACACACAAGGAATTTGTCTTAGGATACAAATAAGCAATCAAATCATACTAGGAAACTATAAATCTAAGGATACAAGCAACAAAGTTACAGTCATACAGTCATAACTGGGAGGAGATGGGTGATGGGAACAATGAGAAGATTAATAGTAATGCAGACTTAGTGAATAGTTTGATAGTGTTGAGAGAATTATTTGCTTAGCAGAGTGATGGCGTTTGGGAAAAAACTGTTCTTGTGTCTAGTTGTTCTGGTGTGCAGTGCTCTATAGCATCGTTTTGAGGGTAAGAAACTGTTTTATGTCCAGGATGTGAGGGGTCTATAAATAAAAATTGTAGCACTTAAAAAAAAATCTCTTTACCATTGTATCCCATAATAGGAGTATATTTACAGAGATGGGCAACATTGTCTAAATTATCTTAAGTTTTTCAACAGGCATTAAAGTGAATATTTCGGTGTGTTTGATTCATGTTACATGTGCTGGAGATAATAGCGTCCGAATTAGTTAGAACCTTCTTCCTCCTAACAGTTCCCTCTGCCCTAAAAATGGTGAATGCGTATCGGGGTCTCCTAATTTGGAGGACCCGAAGCCCCCTCTTGTATCCTTAATTAACATGACCCTACAATCCTCACTGTCTCTGAAATTAGCCAGGATTGTGTGAAAAGAAATGGGTGGACAACTTTGCAACCCCAGTGTGTATAATGCTGGAGCCTACTCTTTGTTTTAAGCAACATTTCTTTTTGGGACCAACAATTTCTATCTGTTATATTGCTGAGAAGAAAGCCATATGACGATAATAGAAAAGGAACACAATATGGGCAAAGATTTAGAGGAGAAACAGGGATGCTCGGCAATTTTTGTGGTCGTCAGCATCAAAGGAAGCTTTTTAATGTTGAAACTTAACCAGAGTTGGTTGGAAGGCAAGGTGCTACATTATTTAAAAATGTCTCTTGTTTTGCCAATTGTTGAGTTTATTTTATCGCCTTTTTTCCTCCCCCCCAGTTCAGCCTATGATAATTTGAACAGAGTTCGGGTGGCGATCAAGAAAATCAGCCCTTTCGAACACCAGACTTACTGTCAGAGAACCCTGAGAGAGATCAAAATCCTGTTGCGTTTCAAGCATGAAAATATTATTGGGATCAACGACATCATTAGGGCTTCAACTATTGATCAAATGAAAGACGTGTATCCTTTAAAAACCTCCTCCTGTTCTCATCGCCGTCCTCTTTTCCTCTTTGCGTTAAAGTAAAATGATTTATTCTTGTTATTATTATATGCGTTGGTCATGCTCGCCTTGCAACTGTTCGCTTACTTGACCGTTTGACGTTAACAAAGGCACTGAAAACAGTGACTTAGGACCATTTTTCACACCGATGACCATTGCAGCATCCCCTTGGCCACGTAATTTAAACATCTCGGAAGCTCGGCCAAATTACATTATCCGATATAAAACATGTGTTGGTTTTGTGGCCTTAATTCAATTTTCAGCTACATTGTGCAAGATCTCATGGAAACGGATCTCTACAAACTCCTAAAGACTCAGCATCTCAGCAACGATCACATCTGCTACTTCCTTTACCAAATTTTGAGAGGACTGAAATACATCCATTCAGCCAACGTATTGCACAGGGACCTCAAACCGTCCAACTTGCTGCTAAATACTACTTGTGATCTCAAGGTCTGTATTTAGCTTTTTGGAGACAGCTCAAGGGGTTATGGAATACAAAATAAAAAGGGATCTTGGAGGTCTTCTAGTCCAGCCCCCTGCTCAAGCAGGAGTCCCTATAGCAGTGATGGTTAACCTTTTTGGTGCTGAGTGCCCAAGGCGTGCGCGAAACCCGCAAATGCAATGTGAGCACCCCCCTGTGCATGCACGTATGTACTCTGTGCATGCGTGTGCATCCCCCATGCATGGGCGCGCATGCGCCCTGCCCCCTTACGCCCCATGTTGGCTTCTAGGTTGGTACAGGAGGCTTTCCAGGCCCAAAACGGGGCATGGGGGGGGCTCAAGTGGTGCCCCTGTACCCCATTTTGGCTTTCAGGTTGGTGCAGGAGGTTTTCCAGGCCCAAAACGGGGCATGGGGGGGGGGCTCTCGCATGGTGCCCTGCGCCATTTTGGCTTCCATTTTGAACCCCCCAAAGGCAATGCGAGCACCCCCCCATGCATGCGCCCCCCCGTACATGTGCGTCCCCCACATCCCCCTTGCTCCCCACGCATGTGCGACAGAGACCCAAAGACCAGTGGTCAGCGGGAGGAGCGCACACATACACAGTGGACTGGGCTGGGGCGACGGTTGGCATGCCCGCAGAGAGGGGGTCTGCTTGCCAGCTGTGGCACATGTGCCATAGGTTCGCCATCCCAGCCCTATGCCATTTCAGACCAATGGCTATCCAGTCTCTTCTTAAAAGCTTCCAGTGTTGGAGCACCCACAACTTCTGGAGGCAAAGCCGTTCCATTGGTTGATTGCTCTCACAGTTAGGAAACCTCTCCTTAACTTCTAGGCTGCTTCTCCCCTTAGTTAGTTTCCATCCATTGTTTCCTGTCTTGCATTCCGGGGCTTTGAAAAATAGGTTGACAAACCCCAACCCCCCCCCCTTCTTTTTTTCTTTGTGCAGCCACTCAGATATTGTAACATGCCATTTCTGAAGCCTTTTCCCCCTTGTGGAATATATCCCCCTGAAGTTTACCTTTAAAAAAAAAAGAATTTTGCTGACTCGACCCCCTACTCTTTCTAAAAACAGTAACAAATCTTTTCTTCTATCCCATAATAGATCTGTGACTTTGGTTTGGCTCGTGTGGCAGATCCAGATCACGACCACACTGGTTTCCTAACCGAATACGTAGCTACGCGTTGGTACAGAGCTCCTGAAATCATGCTGAATTCTAAGGTGAGAGCTGAAATGTTTTGTGTTGAATAGGATAGCAGAGTTGTTCGATCCAAATCAGTCAGTCGTGGAAATCATTTTCCCCATGGAAATCCAGTATTAGTCCTGTTTAACTGAGTGAGCCTAGTTCAGGGATGGCGAACCTTTTCGGCATTGAGCGCCCAAACCAGAATGTGCTTGCATGTGCGAGCACCGGAAACCCGAACACCAGCTGACCGGCGGTCACATGCCTGTTTTTTGGCCATTTTCAGGCCATTTTTCAGACTGTTTTCAGGTCATTTTGAGGGCTGTTTTTGGCCAGAAAATGGCCTGTTTTTGGGCCATGCTCCGGTGCCTGCAAAGACCAGCCAGCCAGCGGGCACGCATGTGCATGCCAGAAACCAGAACAGCAGCTGGCGACGGCATGCATGCCCACAGAGAGGGCTCTACATGGCACCTCTGGCACGCATGCCATTAGTTCGCCATCACAGGTCTAGTTTATGTAAAATATTAGTTTAACTTTGCAGATCGTAAAATGGTGCTTCCTGTTTTATAAACAGTACTTTTTTTTCTAGAAAAATGTTTGGATTTTTATTTATTTATTTATTTTTTGTGCATGTGTGTGTTTGTTTGTAGGCTCAAAGCTGGGTAACATATTATCCATTTAAAGTTGTTATTTAATATCTATGTGTTGAAACATGTCCTCTGAATTCCAAGGAATTGAACTTTAGGTATAGCAGTTTATGGAGTTGTATAAACAAATATTTTTTATAGTGCATTTTTGTAATGCTTCAAGAAATCCCAAGTGCAAAGTCTAAAATATTCTCCAAATGGTAGGAGTAGTGACATGTGCTAGAAAATGATCATATCTGAGAACTCCAGAACTGTAAAATATACAATATTATAGCAAACGTTTTTTCCCCATTTTGTCTGTAGGGATATACCAAATCTATTGATATTTGGTCTGTAGGCTGTATTCTGGCGGAGATGCTATCAAACAGACCCATCTTCCCAGGAAAACACTACCTTGATCAGCTCAATCACATTCTTGGTAATTGTTTTTAAATTTTACATCTAAATAATACAGGCAAAAGACTCTTAACATGTATAATTGGTATTTCTTTCTTTTTCTTTGTTTACTTGTTGGAACTAGGAACTTGAGCAAACAATAGTAAATTTAAGTTGCCCATATTCATCAGATAGATCTACTTTATTTTTGCAGTAATTTCTCTTTCTTTTTTCCCCTTCATGTTGCAGGAATTCTTGGCTCTCCTTCCCAAGAAGACTTGAACTGTATAATCAACGCGAAAGCGAGAAATTACCTGCTTTCTCTACCGTATAAAAATAAAGTTCCCTGGAACAGATTATTTCCAAATGCTGATCCCAAAGGTAATTTAAAAGAATAAGATTCTGACATTCTGCAAAAACCATGGCATGGGTTATAGGAAAAGTTGCAAGAGCTGAGATTTGTAACAGTCCCTACTCTTTCTCTTTCTTCATTAATGCTCATATCAAAAGAATTAGCCCTCCATATTTACGCTTTCCCAAATAAATATGTTGTTGATAAACATGCAAACATTTCCTATTTTCTTCTCAGTAAATTATTTTATTGTAGATGACATCCTGCTCGGACCAGAGCCCTCCTTTTGTGGTGGTTCTGTGAAATTGTTTTGTGTCCCCCAGGGGGAAAAAAAATTAAATGTCACTCAACACGTTCTGTATAAGGATGGACATTGGGATGAATAGAATGCAAGCCAAACTAATTTCTAAAAATTGTCTTTCCAGCTCTTGATCTGTTGGATAAAATGTTGACTTTCAACCCTCACAAGAGAATTGAAGTGGAAGAAGCTTTGGCTCACCCCTACCTAGAACAGTATTACGACCCCAGTGATGAGGTATGAAGGCTGTTTGACACTGTAAAACACTTTAATTCAATGCTTTGAATAGGTTTGGCAGCCAGAGAGGATGATACGTACTTATAGCTTAAATCTTGTTTTATATTTAGATAGTCCTCAACTTATGGCCACAATTGAGCCCAGAATTTATGTTGCTCAAATCTTGTTTTATATATAGATAGTCCTCAATTTACGGCCACAATTGAGCCCGGAATTTATGTTGCTCAAGTCTTGTTTTATATATCGATAGTCCTCAACTTACAGCCACAATTGAGCCCGGAAATTATGTTGCTAAGTGAGAAATTTGTTAAGTATGTTTTGTCCCATTTTATGTCTTTTTTTGTGTTTGCCACCTTTGTTAAGTGACTTAACAAACAGTTGTTAAATTAGTAACATGATTGCTGAGTGAATCCGGTTTCCTCATTGACTTTGCTTGCCAGAAGGTCGCAAAAAGTGATCACATGACTTCAGGACACTGCAACTGTCCTTAATATGAGTCGGTTGCAGAGGTGGATTTCAGCAGGTTCTGACCAGTTCTGGAGAACCGGTAGCAGAAATTTTGAGTAGTTCGGAGAACCGGTAGTAAAAATTCTGTCTGGCTCCACCACCATCTATTCTCTGCCTCCCAAGTCTCAGCTGATCGAGAGGAAATGGAGATTTTATCATTTGTAGCCTTCCTGCGATGCTTCCAAACAAGCAAAGTCAAATTTCCCTTAATAATTCCAAAAATTCTCTTAAAAATCATGGCACAAAAGGCTGTACAATCAGGTGTGACTCGCTTAGCAACCACCTTGCTTTAGCAATGGAAATTTTGGGCCCGATTGTGCTTGTAAGTCAAGGACTTCCCAAGGACTTAATACAAGTTTAGCCATTTAACGAGGTTTTCAGTTATAATTTCTGAAGCTGTAAGGTTCGTTTGCTTTCAAGACAGATCTCTGTAAGAGCAGAACCACACTTTAGGTCAAAAATAACTATTCTACCACATTCATAGTTATATCAATTACAGGTTGTCCTCGACTTACGATCACAATTGAGCCCAAAATGTATGTTCCTAAGTGAGACATTTGTTAAGTGAGTTTTGCCCCATGTTACGACTTTTCTTGCCACAGTTGTTAAGTGAATCACTGATAAATTAGTAACCTGGTTAAGGTTATAAATTAGTAACCTGGTTAATAAATTAGTAACCTGGTTAAGTTCCCAAGCATCTGAATTTGATCACGTGACCATGGGGATGCCGCAATAGTCGTAACTATGAAAAACGGTCATAAGTCACATTTTTCAGTGCTGTTGTAACTTTGAACAGTCACTAAACAGACTGTGGTAAGTTGAGGACTATCTGTATTTAGCTTAGCGTATTATCAATAAATGTATGAAAAATCTTAACTCACCAGCTCTCCAAACCATATCATAATAAATGTTAACCAAGTAAAACTTCCATAACTGCATATTTATAGAGTAACTACTAGTGCAGGTAATTTTAGTATGCATTATTTTCTAAGATTCATATTTTAATTTTGACCACAAAGTCTTCTGCGCAGCTTTGGAACGCTTAAAAAGTCAAAACCTTTCCGATTTGCGTATTCCTTTTGTGCCTCAATATCATTCGTGTTTCTGATGACCTGTTCTTTATTTTATTTTTTTAAAGCCTGTAGCTGAAGCGCCTTTCAAATTTGATATGGAGCTGGATGACTTGCCAAAGGAAAAACTGAAAGAACTAATTTTTGAGGAAACTGCCAGATTCCAGCCAGGATACAGATCCTAAATGGCATAAGGGTAACATTAAGTGTTTTAATCGAACTACGTGAAACGGGCAACTTCTTTTGCATCTAATGTAATCGTTTGATAAATATTAAATTATTTTCTATCATCACAGTTAAAATTTGCCGATTGTTAAGCCTTTCCAAAAAAAGCTTTTGAAAAATTTACTTAGGAATTTACTTTGGAGTAGCCCCAAGCGGCTATTCTAAAATTCAGTATCTGAAAGAATTCAGAAAAACAGCCCAAAAGTCTGTGATAGCTTCAGTTGGTTCTCCCTCCCCCTCCCATAGTGAGAATGTAGTCTTCCTTTCTAAAGCACAGATAATTTGCTGTTTCGTCCAGTATTCAGTTCAATTTATACACCTAGAAAACAGCACCTTTCATATTCTGTATTAATCTTTGTACAGCAAAAGCTAATATATCAAAATTTTGCTTTAAATTAAAAAAAAATGCATTGTGGGTCTGCCTTCAGAGCTTGTCGATCGAAAGGTCGGCAGTTCAGCGGTTCGAATCCCTAGTGCTGCGTAACGGGGTGAGCTCCCGTGACTTGTCCCAGCTTCTGCCAACCTAGCAGTTCGAAAGCACGTAAAAAATGCAAGTAGAAAAATAGGGACCCCCTTTGGTGGGAAGGGAACAGCGTTTCCTGGACCTTTGGCGTTGAGTCATGCCGACCACATGACCACGGAGACATCTTCGGACAGCGCTGGCTCTTCGGCTTTGAAACAGAGATGAGCACGTTACCTATATACAAATTGTTGTAAGCCAGCCAGAGTCTCTCAACAGTAAGATGGGCAGTATACAAATTTAATAAATATATGAAGTTCAGGAGCCATGGTGGCACAGTGGTTAGAATGTAGAATTGCAGTTTAATTCCGCTGACTGCCGGCTGCCAGCAATTCAGCAGTTCAGTCCTGACAGGCTCAAGGTTGATTCATCCTTCCATCCTTCCGAGTTTGGTAAAATGAGGACCCAGATTGTTGGGGGCCAATAGGCTGACTCTGTAAACCGCTTAGAGAGGGCTATAAGGCACTGTGAAGCTGTATATAAGTCTAAGTGCTACTGCTACCGGTATATTCTAGTCAGCTTCTGGAGATAATCCTGTGTTATTTTTTTAGTCTCCAATACACTGTACAGATATTCGTCGACTTAAAACCATTTGTTTAGTGGCCGTCTGAAGTTAACAACAGCACTACAAAAAGTAACTTATGACCAGTGCAGCATCCCCACCCATCCCTCATGATCAAAATCCAGACGCATGGCAACTCGCTCGTATTTATGACGGTTGCAGCGTCCCGGGGAATCACCTGAGCGGCCTTCTGACAAGCGAAGTCAGCGGGGATGCCAGATTCAGTCAACGGTCGTGTTACCGACTTAACAACTGCAGGGATTCACTTAACAACAGTGGCAAGAAAGTGACCTTAAAATGGAGCAAAACTCGCTTGGCCATTGTCTCGATTAGGAACAGAAATTTTGGGCTCCATTGTGGTCGTAAGTCGAGGACTACCTGTACGGTGTGATCTCTCTGTACTCTGTCCATTAATAGAATAACAGAGTTGGAGGGGTCCTTGGAGGTCTTCTAGGCCAACCCCTGCTTAAGCAGGAAACCTATTCCGTTCCAGGCAAATGGTAAATCCGATGTGTATTCTCCATTTTCCAATAAAACATTCCCTCTTTGTCTTTTTTTCCCCCTTTCTTTCTTTTAGGATAAAGGAATTAAAGGGCTGGGCACACTCTTCGTAGACATTCTCTTCCTGGATCTTTCTCTATGATCATATGACGTGGCCTCCTTCAGTTTATCCACTAAACATTTCAAGCCATTCAGGAGGACCATTTCTATGGCCGTCCTGGCTTTCTATGTCTTCAACCGATTCTCTCTCTTACGCCTGAAGAAACGTTAACAATATACTCCTGCGTGTAAAACCCCCAACCTACCCTCCCCACCGATCTTTTGCAGGTACTGTCTTTCTCTATAAACACACCACCCTTCGATCACGCCGGCATGGTTTTAAGAGCAGACCATGTCCCCTTTCTGGTTTGAAAGATGCAGTGTTGGCTTCTGACCTTGAGGAGGGTGGACTATTTTGTACCTTGAATCATTTTCCTTTTCTAGATTTTTGTAACGGCATTTGAGAGGGAAATAATAATAATAATAATAATAATTAAAGAACATTTAGGGCACTTTAAGTCAGGGGCATTCGCCACAACTTTTGCACTTCTTTAAGCTTGCCATGTTTACTGACATATACAGTACGAGAGGAGAGATCCAGGTATACACTGTATTTATACTTTTTATCCCCCCCCCCCCTTCCCCAACTTCTCTGGGCATAAATTAAGGCAGGTCACTTCAATGCTGAGACGTCTCGGTAAACGATGCAGGGGGGAAAAAACCTCCCCCCCCCCACTTTAAGAGGTCGTAGGTACTTGTGCAATTTTAACTTTGAATGGTACACCTGGGATTTCCACATTTGCACAGGTGGAACATTTCCACAACGCCACATTTGCAAGGCGCGTCTGCTTACCCAGAAGCCAATCTGGTTGATTTGAACAGGACATAATCCCCGCCGACCTTAGAATTTTGGTCGTTTTTCAACTCGGCAAAAATGAAACTTTCATACGAATTCTTTCATTTGATGGGTTTTTCTTTTTCTGGAAACGCATCCAGGGGAATTAGCAGAGAAATTTTTTGTGAATACCGTAAACCGCTCAAATACGAAGAATCCTCACTCGGTACCTTTGTTTTGAATGTATGTGGTGGGCTCTGGGGGAAAAAAAAAAAAGGAACACTGCATCTTTAAAATAAGAAAGTGAGAATAACTGTATTTTCGCAGCATGTCGGCATCTCGCCTTTTATTTCCTGTAACGTTCCCCCGCCCCCCCTTCCCATAATGCTTCCAGAATTTATAACTCTGGACCTCTTGTTCAGTCAGCTGATTTAAATTGCATTATCGAGACACCCCTCCCCAACCCGGGGCCTGCGAAATGAACAGAACCCCTTGGTTCTGTTGCATTAATATTCTGCCTTTTTTTTTTTAATGATAGCTCTTCAAGTATTTGTTTCTGAAACTGTACAGTGTGGAGTTTACTAGATGTTCTGTTCCAGTTCGGTGCCTCATTGACACTTTCCCCTCTTCCCCCAACCCCGCCCCCCACCCTTGGTGAAAAATTTTACCTTGTTCTAAAATGACAACTGTGTCTCTTCCTTGCATGACTGTTAAAAAGCTTTCTGTGCACAGATGATTGTCTTAAGTGCCACATAGCTGGAGCTGAAACAACAACAAAAAAAGTTACCTCTAATGATGCTCAATGAAATTCTCCCCAGCAAAGAGAACATTTTCATTGGGGGAGAAGAATAAAGCGCGTTCTTAGCTGTTCCATCTTTTTTTTTTTTTTTTTTTTTGCTCTGTTGTATTTTGGCAGCAGTGCCCTGGTTAACGAATCACACATTAAAATTTCGTTTTGGTATATTTCCCTTTACTTTTTTCCAAATAATTTTTGTTTGCCTTTTGAAGCATTTTTGATGGGAGTCTTGCTGTTTTAGTCTTGGGGTGACTTGCGTTTAATTTTTAACTTCCTGCAAGGGCGAGAAAGTTTTCTGGGTGGATTCTTAATGGGCCAATCATTATGTATATATGCTAAAACGAGTAAGATTTCTTTTCTGTTAAGGAAGTTAATGTGGCATTATGGTCTCCGCTTGATCCACAGTTACTTAATTTGTTTCTCTGATCCAAAATTTCATTGAGCTTGGTAAGACTGTTCGTTAGGAAGTTAGAATTACAGTTTTAGCCACTTTAGGTGCATCCAAAGTTGCGTACTGTGTATATCGAAGTTTTTATTAGGTGTTTACAGATGACAGCATTCTACATTAATACATAAGCAATCAGCCTGCTCAACCAAACTTAATAAATGTTTGTCTCTGAAAGTTGATCTCTTGTTAACTTTCGTGGAACCTGCAAAAAGCATATATTGAATATCGTTGGAATATTATTGGAAAAGGTTTGACGTGTCCCAAGTTCTCTGCAACTTCCTATGACTGTTCAGATCTGTCTTAGATCTGTCTTTAAACAGAACATACTAAAACAGTGCTGTCCTCAACGTTTTGGATACCAGGGACCGATTCAGTGGAGAGAGGTTTTTCCATGGACCAGAAGGGATGTGGTTTTGCATGCTGCCTGCATCCCATGGATGGGGCTTAGCTTGTTTGTGTGGTCCTCTTTCTGGCATGCTACAGCCCAGTAGACAGGCATTGGGGACCTCTGTACTAAAATCAGTTTTGAGATATTCATTCATTCTGTCTGTCAATTGACTTCTGGCCACTAACTGTTCATTAAAGGCACATCTTTTGACAGAATAGAATTTATTGGTGAAAAAAATAAGGCTCTACATTTAGGCAAGAAAAACCAAATGCAAAGTTACAGTAGATAGATGGTATAGATAGATGGTACCTGGCTCAATAGTAGTAACTGTGAGAGGGACCTTGGAATCTTAGTGGACAACCATTTAAATATGAGCCAGCCGCTTGCTGCAGCTGCCAAAAAAGCCAAGACAGTTCTAGGCTGCATTATCAGAGGAATAGAATCAAGTTCACATGAAGTGTTAATATCACTTTATCATGCCTTGGTAAGGCCACACCTGGAATGCTGTATCCAGTTTTGGTCACCACGATGTAAAAAAGATGTGGAGACTCTAGAAGAGCAGAGAATGTACAACCAAGACAACCAAGATGTTAGGGGACTGGAGGCTAAAACATGTGAAGAACGGTTGCAGGAACTGGGTATGTCTAGTTTAATGAAAAGAAGGACTAGGGGAGACATGATAGCAGTCTTCCAATATCTCAGGGGCTGCCCCAAAGAAGAGGGAGTCAAGCTATTCTCCAAAACACCTGAGGGCAGGACAAGAAGCAACAGGTGGAAACTAACCAAGGAGAGAAGCAACCTAGAACTAAAAAGAAATTTCCTGACAGTGAGAACAATTAATCAGTGGAACAACTGGCCTCCAGAAGTTGTGAGTTACCCAACATTGAAAGTTTTTAAGAAGAGATCGGACAACCATTTATCTGAAATAGTATAGGGTTTCCTGCCTGAGCAATTCTGTTATTCTGTCTTTTTTTAAAGAAATGCTTCTATCGGTACAGTTTTAATACATTATTCCTTATGCCATATATACTAGAAATTACACATTCGATAAAGAATATGCAATCATATTCACGCCTATTCAGAAATGCTTTGATATATGTAAATATGGAATATATGGATATATTGGACCTAATATGAATTGAAGGAACCTCTGCTGGCCATTTACAAAATACTTTGGATATCACGTTTGAGACTATGCAGGTCAATTGGGCAAAATGGAAGACTCTTTGGTGCAGATCCTTCATGGAACTCCCCCAGCCACGTGATATTTAAGCAGTCCAAACAGCCCAGTTTTAAAAGTAACCTCATAATTTACAAAACTGGTGGATATAAGATGACTGCTTAACACCCCCCTCCCGCGAGGTTCGAAACCACAACCCCCAGAGTTCCCTGCAAGCATGTTCACCCTTCTAGGAGTTCTGCTTGTCCCCCAGTGTCAGGAATACGGCTGGGTGTACCTTAATTCAGGGGTCTCCAAACTTGGCAATTTTTAAGACTGGTGGACTTCCAACACTCAGAATTTCCCCAGCCAGCAATTCTGGGAGTTCAAGTCCACGAGTCTTTAAAGTTGTCAAGTTTGGAGACCCTTGCCTTAACTGATTACGATTGATTGCGTTTTAGTAATGGAAAGCAATATGGTAAGGCAAGTGAAACTGATAGTAAATTACCCCAAAGGGTTGTGCAGAAATCATTCTCATCCCGGTTGATTCTAGAGTCTAAACGTAGGAACTTTGAAATATGCACACCTTGTATATTGCCAGCAAGCTATAGCACGGTGATGGCGAACCTACGGCAAGCGTGCCACAGGTGGCACACGGAGCCATATCAGTGGACATACGAGCTCAGCTCTGAACTGCATGTGCGTGTCGGCCAACTGAGATTCAGGCCTTTTGGGCCCACCGGAAGTCAGGAAAAAGGCTGTTTCTGGCCTCCGGAGGGCCTCGGGGGAGTGGGGAAGGCCATTTGGCCCTCCCCAGGCTCCTAGAAAGGCTCTGGACCCTGGGGAAAGCGAAAAACGGGCCTACCTTGCCATCACATGCCAAAAGTGGCGGGAGGGTGGGGGGGAGCTTTATCGCACATGCATGCGTGGGGGGCAGGGCGCATAGAATTATGGGTGTGGGCACGTACACGAGCGACCCTCCCCCCGCGTCCCCCCACTTTTGGCACGCGAGGGCAAAAAGGTTAACCATCACTGCTATAGCCCATCCTTGCATCCCGTACTTGGTACTCCGATCCCTGCAAGAAGGGATCACAGGGATATTGTTGAGTTTCTTAAGGCTAAATTGGTTCCTGCAGACGAAACCTTACCTTGAAATGAGCTCAGGTGAGGCAGCCCTAAGAGAATACTTACTTCCAGCCAACAACGATTTGGTCGGTTGTCCTCTCCCGAAATTCTCCAGCCAGCTTAGGTTGCTGCCAAGGATCTGAAGAGCACCCATGTTGGGAAAATTGGGACTGAATTTCTGAAGCCTTTGAGGAAGCCCATCTCACCATATTCGTTTGGACGAAAACCGGAAGAAACGGTTCCACCTGAGAACGAACGAAAGGTTGCAACGAGTCGGTTTACTCTTTTTGCCTTTTCTCGTGGCGTGTCTGTGTGTAACGCACTCCTAAGGAAAAAAAAGTTTGGCTTTTATATTGCTTTGTACTGTCGGTGCCTTAGTCATGTACCCCAGCCCCCCCCACCCCACCCCAATAGCTATTTTTAGTTAATGCTTAATTTAAAACCGGAAACAAAAGCGGAATTTTATAAAGAGTTTCCCGTCTGTTAACCTGATAACACAAAACATTTCTATTGTGTGACAAAATTTGTGATTTGGTTCTTACTCTGTGTATAGGATTATTGTAAGTAGAAAAAAAGTTTATATTTTTGCCTTCTGTTGTAAGCGTACATGCTTTTTTTTTTTTTTAAAGGAAATGGAACAGTTAATGCCTTGTTAGTACCTGCCATCCGATTCTTGTAAAAACAAATGTGAAGGAACTCATTAAATTTGATCCTGGATTACTAAAGCAACAAAGTAGTTGTGGATCTTTGGAAGGAGGGAGAAGCTGGGTCATTTTTCAAAAGTTTTTCCATCTCAGAGCGCGCACATTTTCTACAATGCAGATGGGTCCTCGGCTTACGACCACAATTGAGTCCAACATTTTGTAACGCGGGGCAGAGTTTTGCCCCGCGTTACGACTTTTCTCGCCACATTTGTTAAGTGAATCGCCGCAGTTAAGTTGGCAACCCAGTGGTTGAGTGAATCTGGCTTCTCCATTGATTTTGCTTGTCAGAAGGTTGCAAAAGGGGGAATGACACGATTCTGGGATGCTGCGACCGTCATAAATATGAGTCGGTTGCCAAGCGTCCAGATTTTGATCCCATGCCCATGGGCATGCTGCAACGGTTGAAATATGAAAAAACGGCCATAAGTCTCTTTACTTCCGTGATGTTGAAACTCTGGTCACTAAATGGAACCGTTGGAAGTCAAGGACTTACCTGTATGTCGTTAGAGTAAATTGCAAAGCCGCTAAGAGCAGGGAAAAGGGGCTAATTCAGGCCCACTTGGGATCAATGGCATGATACATGATCTCCAGGCTTTTCGCCGTGCCCTAAAAACTTTTTTATTTTGTCAAGCTGGGCTGTCGTAAACCCCCCCCCCCCACTTTTTAAGCCTAAAGTTTTATGGGTTTTACATTTTAATTGTCTATTGGTTTTTTAAATTTGTTGGGCCAAAATTATTTAATTCTTTTACTAATATTTTAAATTTTGTATTGGAGTGCTTTTATTCTTGGCTGTACACCGCCCTGAGTCCATTAGGAGAAGGGCGGTATATAAATTTAATAAATAATAATAATAATAATGAAAATGGCCCAGGTGTAAAAATAAATGATAAAATAAATACCTGCTACCTTGGTGATGGTTGGGAAGAATCCAACCAGCGACTCCTCAAGAACACCAGGTGGCCTCCTTTCTCTCCCCCCCTCCTTGCACTGTCCTTTAATCTCTTGCAACATTCATCCTCTTTATCTCACATATTAAACATGTTAACTGGGAATGATGAAAACATTATCTAATTCTGGATTTTATTTAATTTGGGCTAAACTCTGTTATCATTTTAATTATCAATTTTATGATGTTTATGTTATCTTTTATTTTTTTCTTGACTGTACACCGCCTTGAGTCCTGCGGGAGAAAGGCCTTATAGAAATATAAATAAATAAATAAATATTAAGTGATTCACAACTTTATCTCACATATTCAGATGAAGTGAGTCACACACTCTCTCCAGATGCCCTTGAAACAAGTTAAATCGGTCTGGCAGACAAAAACCTCCCTCTGCTGGAGCTGCCGCTAGATGTCAGCAACGTTTTAGAGATCCCGCGTGTCTCTTCCTGCTGTCACAAAGCCCCCCGCCTCCCCCCGATCTCTCTGGGCCTGTTCTTTGCGCCTTCCCGTAGCTATGTCATAAGAGCCAAGCTTGCTAGGGGTCCTTGGTAATGACACCACTTAGAGACCCTTCTTGAGGGAGCTGGGGTGGTGGTGGACTGGGCCAGGGGTCTCCGACCTTGGCCATTTTTAAAGACCTGTGGACTTCCAACTCCCAGAATTCCTCAGCCAACAAAGCTTTTTCTTTTTTTTTAAAAAAAAAATCGCTTTACGACGGATCCGTTGGGGGCTGCTTTGCTGACGATCTTGCGCTGTAACACGAGGAGATCCTGATGTAAAAGCATCATGCCTCCATCGAACAGAAAAGCCGTTGCTAACTCCGGTCCCTGTGCAGGTGGAAGACGACAACACCCATCATCCCCAGCTGTCCTCCCATCAGGACCTCGGTCGCAGAGCGAGCGAGCGAGCGAAGCACTGGGGAAAAAATGAGTGGCCGCTTGGAACGATTCCCAGCATCCAGAATGGAATACTAATAGTAATAATAATAGTAATAATAGTAATAACACAACAAAACAATAGCAACAATATAATTAATAAAAGTATGAAATTATAATAAATTATAATACAAATAATATAACAATAGCAAAACAATACGCCAAGGTCTTAGTAGATACACCAAGTTGACTTATTATTTACTGTTTATAAAATATATTTATATGTATATGAAATCTTAATCTGTTCACCGCCCTGAGTCCTTTGGGAGAAGGGCGGTATAGAAATTCAATAAATAAATAAATAAATAAATAAATCAGCAGCAGTAACAACAACAATAAATTCATAAATCCCGCCCCCATCCCAGCTCAGCCGAGGCGACTCCGTGCGGGCGCTAAGACCCAGCGGAGGCGGCATCGGGCGGGCGGGAGCGCGCGCCTCTTCCTCGGCGCTCGGGCTCAACGGCCACCGGGCGGGCGCGCGGGCTGCTGCGGCGCATGCGCCGGGGCCGCGAGCCCTCCCAGGGGGCGGGGCCGAGGAAGCCCCAAGCAAAACAAAGCCCGAGGCCAGCCGGGCGGTCGCGGCGGCGGCGGGATGAGTCGCCGGCTGCCCGGGCTGAGGAGAAAGCGCGCAGCGGTGGCGGCGTCGGCGACCTGAGACGAGGCGCGCGGCGCTCTCTATGCCCCCCCCTCCCCCGCCGCGACCCCCCCCGCCCAGCTTCGCCCGCCGGCCGTTGGGGGCGTGAGGGAAGCCCCGCCCCCCGCCCCGCCCCCACAGGTACGGCCTAGGTGGGTAAGTGGGTGGACGGGCCCATCATCCCCGGCCGGGTGGGGGAGGACATGTGGGGCCTGGACTACAGAGCCCATCCTCCTTGGGAGGGGAGGAGGGGCTCGCTTCCCCTCCCCTTTTGGGGGTGTGCCTAGATGGGTTGGGACTACACAACCCATCCTTCTCGCCTGGGGTGGGTCCTCTCTTTATTTATTTATTTATTTATTTATTTATCGAATTTCTATACCGCCCTTCTCCTTCCGGACTCAGGGCGGTGAACAGCCAATTTAAAACCAACAATACAATGAATTAAAACATACTAAAAAACCTATATAAATTTCGGCTGAATTCTAAAAATTAATAATTTAAAATAATATAAAATTTAAATATTTAAAATTTAAAATATTTAAAAATATTTAAAAATAGGAGGGATCAGGCAAGTCCGGCAAGTTGGAAGAAATAAGTCTTCAACGCCCGACGAAAAGTCCGGAGGTCAGTGATAGCTCTTAGATCTGGAGGGAGATCGTTCCAGAGGGTGGGGGCTACCACAGAGAAGGCTCTCCCCCTGGGGGTCGCCAGCCGGCACTGTCTGGCTGACGGCACCCTGAGGAGGCCCTCTCTGTGGGAGCGAACCGGCCGGTGGGAGGGAATAGGTGGCAGAAGGCGGTCCCGTAAGTACCCTGGTCCTAAGCCATGGAGCGCTTTAAAGGTGATTACCAACACCTTGAAACGCACCCGGAAATCAACCGGCAACCAATGCAGCTCACGCAGGAGAGGTGTCACATGGGAGCGCCCTGTCGCTCCCATAATCCCCCGCGCGGCCGCATTCTGTACCAGTTGAAGCCTCCGGATGCATCCCAAGGGGAGCCCCATGTAGAGAGCATTACAGTAGTCCAGGCGAGACGTGACGAGCGCCTGAGTGACTGTGCGCAGGGAGTCCCGATCTAGAAAGGGGCGCAACTGGCGTATCAGGCGGACCTGATAAAAAGCCCCCCTGGCCACAGCTGTCGTATGATCCTCTAATGACAGCCGTGGATCCAGGAGGACGCCCAAGTTGCGCACCCTTTCCGTGGGGGCCAATGATTCGCCCCCAATAACCAACGATGGAGTCAGTTGGCTATATCGGGACGCCGGCAGCCACAGCCACTCAGTCCCGTGATTTAAAGAGGCCCGTGATTCCCAGCCGGCCTCCCTGGGGATTGGGGAGCCAGGAGGGACGGGGAAGATGGGACTAGGTTCCTGGTTCTGGGTGGATTGGACTACATATCCCATTAACCCTTGGCTGGGTCCCTGCTAAGAGGCCCATGATCCCCTGCCGGCCTCCCTGGGGATTGGGGAACCAGGAGGTGCGGGGAAGATGGGACTAGGTTCCTGGTTCTGGGTGGATTGGACTACAAAACCCATTAACTCTTGGCTGGGTCCCTGCTAAGAGCCCATGGTCCCCAGCCGGCCTCCCTGGGGATTGGGGAGCCAGGAGGGATGGGGAAGATGGGACTAAGTTCCTCTGTCGTTGGGAGTTCTGGGTGGATTGGACTACACATCCCATTAATTCTTGGCTGGGTCCCCGCTAAGAGGCCCATGATCCCCAGCTGGCCTCCCTGGAGAATGGGGAGCCAGGAGGGATGGGGAAGATGGGACTAGGTTCCTGGTTCTGGGTGGATTGGACTACAAAACCCATTAACTCTTGGCTGGGTCCCTGCTAAGAGCCCATGGTCCCCAGCCGGCCTCCCTGGGGATTGGGGAGCCAGGAGGGATGGGGAAGATGGGACTAAGTTCCTCTGTCGTTGGGAGTTCTGGGTGGATTGGACTACACATCCCATTAATTCTTGGCTGGGTCCCCGCTAAGAGGCCCATGATCCCCAGCTGGCCTCCCTGGAGAATGGGGAGCCAGGAGGGATGGGGAAGATGGGACTAGGTTCCTGGTTCTGTATGGATTGGACTACACATCCCATTCTTCTCTTAACTCTTGGCTGAGTCCCTGCTAAGAGGCCCATGATCCCCAGTCTTCCTCTTTGAAAACTGCAGAGCCGGGAAGGATGAGGAAGATGGGTCTCGGTTCCCTTGCCATTGTTGGTTCTTAGATGGATTGGACTAAAGATCCCATCGTGCTCAGTGGAGGATTGGGGAGGTTAGGGTTTCATTCCCCTGCCACTGAAAGTTCTATGGTTTGGACTCCAAATCCCATCCTCCGCCTCTTTGCCTGCTCCCCAACAAAACCCATTCTCCCCAGCAGGTGCCTCCCTAAGGATTGGGGAACCTGGTGCTGGCAGGGCTGGAGAAGTTTGGGATTGACTCTCTTTCTGCTAGGAATTCTAAATGGCTTGGACTACAAATCCCATTCTCTCTTTCTTGGCCTGTCTGCACAGCCGCCCAGGTCTCATCCCATTTGCTGGAGATTGGGGAACCATTTGCTGTGATGGCTGGGGAAGCCATTTTTCCTGTTTTCCGTGGGCGCGTGTGTGTTCTAGATGGACTACAAATCCCATTCCCTCACATATTTGGGGCTGTCCCCCACCAACAAAGACCTATTGTCCCCCACCAATGCATCATTGGAGGAAACCAAATGCAACAAACGATAAGGAAAGGCTAGATGAAATTGGACTACAACTCCCATCTGCTTCCAATCGCCTGGCATCCCAATGCATCTGGAAGGCCCCAGGATGAGGAATGGTCACCCTGGAATCCTCCCCCTGCCTTCATCCCAGGCCCACCAACTCACTTAGAGCTGCGTTCAGATGGGTGGCGCTATAAATCCCATCGCACCCACTGGGTTATATATTCAGGCTGGGTGCGATGGGATTTATAGCGCAAACCCATCTGAACGCAGAATGAACTGCACCACGAAAATATCAGTGCACAAATGGCCTGTGAAAAGACGTTAGTGGCCCTCTTGCTCGCGCGGGTGCACCTGAAACGTGCCCCCTCCCGCACACGCTGAGCCTTCCACCTCCTAAAGGAAGCATAATCTGGAAATACAGAGTTAGATCTAAAAGATCTTTAAGATGTAAAATGCACTGTGTTGTAAATGCAGACCAGTATTAGATTATTAGACCAGTATTAGACCAGTAGATACACCAAGTTGACTTAATTTATTATTTACTGTTTATGAAATATATTTACATGTATCTTAATCTGTTCACCGCCCTGAGTCCTTTGGGAGAAGGGCGGTATAGAAATCCAATAAATAATAATAATAATAATAATATTATAAATGCCCAGTATTATAAATATAAAATCTTAAGTCTCTTGCAAATTTCACACGCACAAAGCTTCATCAGCCTATCTTTTTCTGACAGCCATCCTTGCCAATAATCAATGATTTCATAATGCTTTTTAAAAAAAATATTGAAACCCCCCCCCATCAATCTCCGATGATGCAATTCACGATCCGAGTCTCGCTTCGTCTTAAATAAGAGCGACCCTCCAAATTCACCAAAGGCTTGTGAAATTCCTCGTGGGACTTTAGAGCCGGGGCCCCATCTCGCCTTCTAAGGCTGCGGAGAGGAATTGCAGGGCAGTTGGGGGAGAGCTGTGATACCGGAGGCTTGGAAAGGCCGGTAGCAACGCACAACGCACAATATACAATAACAAACGAAACAGCTGAAAAGGCCCTCCTTCAGAGTGTGGTTCCTGCTGCAGAAGGCAAAAAACGTGGTTCCCCTTTCGGAAAACTGGTTGCAGGCCAGGGAAAAACGTCCCATGTGCAAAAGAAAAGAGGGGTTGGTTGAAATGGAAGAGGAGGCCTGGGACTTGGCTTGGGGTCCCCAAGACTTTGATTGACACATGGTTGGAATTGGGATGAACAGGAATTGAGGATGGGGCTTTTCCTGAAGCCAGGAGTGCACTGTGCATTCTGGTCTGGCGAGGCCTCCTTCACCTCTAAATGTGAGTTTTTATTGGTGAGGATGCTTCTGCCTACCCTCTCCAGATGCGTTCCTCTTTTTTTCCTGCTTTTCTCCCTTAATTGGGGAAAAAAAGATTAAAATCCATGGAGTTGCAGTTGTTGGTGGGTTTTGTTTTGTTTTTAAATCCAGTCCTGTTTTGAAAGAGTTGCAAATTTTGAAACTCCGTCCTGGGCTTTTAAGGATGCAGATGAGAGCTGCTCTCAACAGGGGCTCCTTTCCAGGTTCTTAGATGGAGCTCTGAACTGTGTACCCTTGCAGAAAAGGGGAGGGGGGGGGCTTAACCCACCCACCCCTCCAGCTGTTTTCCAGGTGGTTTTATTTTATTTTATTTTTTTTGAGCATGTGGCCTGGAGTGGTAGAGTCATCATCCTCCCCTCCTCCTGCCTCTGCCCCATTGTCTCTGTGAGTTTGCAGTTTGGGGGCAGTCTGAGTGATGATGTTGGTACTACTCAGATCTGTGCATGTTCCTATGACGATCACGGTAAGGCACGGATGGACTTGGGGTGGAGGGGGGGGGGTTCTTTCTACGTGCCGTCCCTTGTCCACTTGCTCATCGGGTCGGAGGCTTCTAGACTGGCTCTTGCGCCCCCCGAGTCAAAACAAGGCAGCTCCAGAGGTAAAGGGGGGGGGGACTGTCACTCCGGGGCGGGCAGCCGATGATGATCTCTCTTCTGCGTTTTGCGTCGTTGGGGCTTTTCGACTCCTTGCCACTTTGCCTGGTTTTCATTTGAGGTCGGGTTTTTTCTTTTTTTCTTTTCTTTTTGGACGGCTTTCAACCTTTTTGGTGACGGGAGCCCTTTGTTGTTTTTCTTTGTTGCAGTTGTGCACGCCGGTTGGGGATATAACAGAGGGGCACGCTTTACATAATACGGTTGCAAAAACAGCCCTCTTCATTCCCCCCCCCACCTTTCCCCCTCCCCAGCTCCGTTTCTTCACTTTATATCCGAAGCCCCCCCTTCCAGTGGCAAGCTGTGTGGCAAGCGGCTTCCTGCCAGCGAGATCAGCCCTGTTGTGAGCTGTTTGTCAACACTGTAGAAAAAAAAAACAGCATCTCGCTTGCCTTATTATTATTATTATTATTATTATTTTATTTTTATTTTTTTCCCTCCCCTCTCACTTGGATCCAGCAGGTGCTTGGCTGGCTACAGGAAGGTCTGAACACTGTCTGGGACTCGGTTGCCGCACGTTCGCCTCCTTCCCCAGGTGCTGTGTTGTCTAAACCAGGCTGGAGGTGTCTTGTCTATTTTTAGCAAGCTGCCTCTTGCAACGGCGGCGGTGGCGGCGGCTACGGGGAAAGGGGAGGGGGAAAAAAAAAAAGAAAAGAAAGAAAAAAAGTCCGATTCTCCTGCGAAGCTCTCGATTTCCTGCTGGCCCTCCAAAAGATCGGGAGAAAAAGGAGAAGGAGATGCTTGGGTGAAAAAAAAAAAATCCAAAGGTGCAAGCTTGACTTTTTTTTTTCTTTTGCTTGGAGTCTCTGCCGACGCGGGATTGCTTAGGAAACTCCTTGGCTTGGTTTGGGTTGCGGGTGAGACCCATTGTTCAGTTCTTCTCCTGGGGCACGGGGGGGGGGGGGCTCTGTGTTTTGCCCGGGCAACGCTCGGGCTTGTTTTGAACGCAGTGCCTTTTCTCTTCTGTGCCTCGACAGGCTCTGAAATGACTCTGGATGTTTGCAGTGGGTACCCTGAATGGTAGTTTGGAGGCTTCGAGGGCCACTTCGTCGGGATGAATCAAAAGAAGGAAATGACTTGGCTCCCAATGAATGGTCCTTTATACGTCTTGATTTAATAACTCGGGGCACCTTTTAATGTTCAACAAAGATGAAATATTACTTGATTAATCCTAAACATAACAAGGGATCGCCGACCCGATTGTAAGAGCTTTTTTTTTTTTTTTAACCTGGAGCGGCTACCGCTGGCCAGTTGCGCTTAGCGTATTTTTTATCAATGAAAGAAAGGGCTTTTAATACTAAACGGTGGTGAAATGCATATTTATGACGGAGCGGTACGTGTGCGTCGAGGCCAATTTGAGCTGACCTGTTGCTTGCGGGATTGTCCAATCCTTGGCTGGGTTTCTGTTTTGTGCAATCTTGTTTTTTTTGTGGCAGGTAACATGCTTAAATATTTGTTTATACATCCGGGTGCAAAGGAAAGACAACCCTCTGGGTTTGAAGATTGGCTGCTGCTTGGTTACCAGCAGCTCTTATTTTCTTTAAATGATGTCATGCCAGCAGGCGGAATCGCACAGGGTGCCCGGTTGGTGAGTTCTTTGGAGATTTGGAACGGTGCGCCTCAAAATATTGGGGGCACATGGCTCCTTTCCTACTTGGAGGCAAGAGACAATGATCGGCAAGCGGTTAGCTCAATGTAAATTCAATCTGTGCCTCAACTCCAAGAATTTTTTTTAAAAAAAAAAGCTTTTGAGCTCTTGGAACTGATTCTTAGTTGGCTTAAAATAGGTTTTCTAGAAAGCCAAGCCAGTCAACTTGAATTTTCTCTCGCTTTCGAAGCAGTGCTTAGCTTCCATGGCTTATTTTTTTTTTCTTTTTCTTTTTTTTTTCTTTTTGTGTGTGAAAATGTTTAGGTCGTATTCTTTGCTTTGTTGTCACCCTTGTGCTTTGTTGGATGGCTCTTTTGTTCAAGAAAATTTGCATCGGTCAGGCAGTTAGAAGCAACCCGCCATTGATAACCAGCGTGCCTAGCTTACGTGGTTTTTACTGGAACGGAATTCGTTGGCTGTGGGGTTGGGTGCCGTTATCTGAATCAAACCGCTTGTGGAATTGTGGTATGGAAAACTTAGGAATTGCAGGTACTATGCAAATGCCTTCCCGCTTTGCAAACCTTCCCAGGGCCCACCATCTTAAAAGGATGTTCTTAGTTGACCAACACTCCATAATCCAGTCCTGCTTTCTTTTTTCTATATATCTCCACTTAATTCTTACATTTAATAGACTTGATTCGTTCCAGTAGGACTTCTGAGCATGGAGTTCTTGCTATTCCCTGAACTTGTTTTCCCGCTGACGTCTCACGACCTAACCGGGTAACATCATCAGTGCTAGCAGAAGAAAACCAAGCTCAGAGAGCGCGAAGGACCCCCACGGTTCAAACCTGAGCTGCAAATATTCTGTCCTATATTCCTGGATGTTGCAAGATCAAGCTGTCTCCTCCAGCTTTTGAGTCTGTCTTAAATGACGGCCTTTTTTTTTGCTTTACAACACGGAGCTGTTCACCATCCTTCCGTTCGGCCACTAAGACCCAGTGCGATTTGTCAATGAACGCACCGTACCACAACTTCAACGCTTGCCTGAGTCACAACTCTTTCTTGTGGCACTTCCTCCCTGGTCTTGGCCTAGAGACCCCCCCCTCCAAACTTCCCATTATTATCCATTTAGGTAAGATTAGAATTCTTTCTTGACCAAGTGTGATTGGACACCCCAGGAATTTGTCTTTGGGTGCATACGCTCTCAGGGTACATAAAAAGAAAAGATATATTCATCAGGAATCATAAGGTACGACACTTAATGATAGTCATAGGGAACAAATAAGCAATCAAATCATACTAGGAAACAATATAAATTGTAAGGATACAAGCAACAAGTTACAGTCATGCAGTCCTAAGTGGGAGGAGATGGGTGATGGGAACGAAGAGAAGATTAATAGTAATGCAGAATTAGTGAATAGTTTGACAGTGTTGAGGGAATTAGTTGTTTAGCAGAGTGATGGCGTTCGGGAAAAAACTGTCCTTGTGTCTAGTTGTTCTGGTGTGCAGTGCTCTGTAGCATCGTTTTGAGGGTAGGAGTTGAAACAATTTATGTCCAGGATGCAAGGGGTCTGTAGATATTTTCCCAGCCCTCTTTTTGACTCGTGCAGTATACAGGTCCCCCATGGAAGGCAGGTTGGTAGTAATTTTTTTTTTCCTGCAGTTCTAATTATCCTCTGAAGTCTGTCTGTCTGGTTGGGTTGCAGAACCCAACCAGACTAGTTATAGAGGGGCAGATGATTTTCGGCCAGCCGAGATAATTTACGGCCGGGAGGGCCCAAGAAAACCTGCATGCCTTCGGCCTTTGCCTTCTTCCGAAGCGAGATAAAACAGATGGGCTTTAAATCTCTTGTCACTCCATCATTGCTGTTGTGCTGCCATTTTCCTGTCGGCTTAATTTTTCTTCTTTTTTTTTTTTTTGTGTGGTGGCAGATGGATTTTTTCAGATGTGTTTCCAGAATGGATGGGGAAGTGGCAGGGATCTTGGTAACTCTTTCTCTGGTGAGGCCTCCTTGGTAATTGGGCCCGAGAGCTGAAGACTCGGCAAAGCCCATCACCATTTCTCATGGTCTCCTCTTCCCTCCCTCCCACCCATCCACCCCGGCTGAATGCATCACAACAAAACACCAGCTGTCTTTCTCTCTCCCCCCCCCCTCCCCTTGTGTCACTGGTAGTGTCAAATCTACGTCTTATTTATACTAGAAATTAAAGGCGAAGAAGCCTACGAAGGGAGGTGGGTTACGAAGACCAGAACTTGGATAAACTCGGTGATGTCAAAAGCAGATCTGCACGAGCGCCTTTCTCTTTCAACAGAGCCTCAGCCCAAATCGGATACGATAGAAAGGAATATTGGTAGCTCAGGGTTGAACTGTGGGGTCCTTGGTGATCCTCATCAGGGACTGGGTTTTGAGGAGGAGGAAGTGGAGGAGGACTGTTGGGTCCTCTCTGAGCTTGGTTCTTTTCTCGCCGGCGTTTCCTGACCCAGCTAAGTAACATCATCAGTGCTGGAAGGAAGTGGGGTTTGAGGAGGAGGAAGTGGAGGAGGACCGTGGGGTCCTCGGTGCTCTCTGAGCTTGGTTCTTTTCTCGCAGGCGTTTCCTGACCCAGCTAAGTAACATCATCAGTGCTGAGTGAGGGGTGGGGAGGAGGAGGAGGACGGTGGGGGTCCTTGCTGCTCTTCGAGCTTCCTTGTTTCCTTGCAGAAAGTGCAGTGATGATGTTTCCAAACCCCCTATTTTGCAAAGCCCCTGAGGGCAGGACAAGGAACAATGGAGAGAAACTAATCGAGGAGTGAAGCAACCTAGAACTAAAGAGAGGTTTCCTAACAGCGAAAGCAATTAATCCGTGGAACGCTTCCAGAAGTTGTGGGTGCTCCAACACTGGAAGTCTTTAAGAAGGGATTGGGTGGCCACTTGTCTGACATAGTACAAGATCTTCTGCTTGCGCAGAGGGTTGGACTAGAAGACCTCTCAAGGTCCCCTCCAACTCTTACTATTCTGTTACATTACATCATTTGGTAATGAAATATGTGCCACCCCCCCCCCAAGCCCCAAAAGACCATCAAGGACCTCACCTCAGAGGTAATCCTCAACTTACAACCACATTTGGGGACCTGTTGCTACGCAATGCAGTCATTAAGCGACTCCCCCCTGATTTCACCTCTTCGCCATTAAACGAATGGAAGGCTGAGTCAACCTTGAGCCTGGTGAGATTCGAACTTGCAATAATTGCAGACAGCTGGTGTTAATCACAGTGCTTTTAGTCTGCTGAGCTACCAGGCTTAGCAGACTAAATTCCCCTCCATCCTTTCATTTCAAACAAGTGCTCCTGTCTCCCCTTGGCCTCCTCTTGTCAAAAACCATGTCAATCAAAAAGAAAAAAAAAACACGGTACTTCACTGGGGGAAAAAAGTACTCACGAGCTGACGAGTTTCATGATTATTCTGCTTGGCTGTTGCAACATATGGGCAAGCCCAGGGATGTCCAACTTTTAAAACCTGTGGACATCAACTCCCAGAAACTCCCCAGGGCTAGCTGGGAAATTCTGGGAGTTGAAGTCCATAGATCTTAAAGATGCCAAGGTCGGACACCCCCGGGCCAGGCGGAACAAAGTTTTAGTAGCATTCTACTCAGCTCATTCATGGCCCTCGCCTCCAGTTTCATAACTTTTTTTGATTTTGCACCTTGCCTTTTACTGCATTGGGTTCCCAATGGCCTGAAGGAAGGTGTGCAGAGCTCTGTTTAGATCAGGAGTCGGCAACCCGCGACTCTGGAGCTGCATGTGGCTCTTTCACCCCTCTGCTGCGGCTCCGTTGCTCAAAATATGCGTCACAACTGCCAATGTGTGACACCTGCCGGCACACGATTTATTGAGCTTTTCGACCCCCGGTAGGCCAACCATGGATAAATCCAAGAAAAGAAAAGTTTCAGAAGAAAACAGAACATTTAATTCAACTACATAGGCTAGTTTTGTGGCCACTCAAGAAATAGTCAGGCACAGGAAGGGTTTTGTGGCTCCCGGTGTTCTCTTTTCTGTGGGAAACGGGTCCAAATGGCTCTTTGAGTGTTGAAGGTTGCAGACCGCTGGCGTAGATCCTTTTCGGGTAGGATCTGGTGACTGCCTGAAATACGCAGATGAGACTCCCCCCTCCTTTATTAAGCGAGGAGTGGCTAGGCCCGCGACAGGTGGATGGTGAACGTCTGGACCGGCTGACACCCATTTTCCTTCCCTTGCAGGTTTTAACAGTTTCTTCGGTAGCGTCTGTGTGGAAAGGGCCACACAATCTCCACAACAACGACGGCTTTTGCCTGCCTTTTCCAGTGTTTCTTTTGTCAGCAAGTTCAGCAAAATTGTTTCTCCAGTGCCAGCTCTGCTCAGACCGAGGAGCCAGCGACAGAAATGGTCAAAATGACAAAATCCAAAACGTTCCAGGCGTACCTGCCAAATTGTCACCGAACCTACAGTTGTATCCACTGCAGAGCCCACCTGGCCAATCACGACGAGCTCATTTCCAAGGCAAGTCGCTAGACCTCATGCATTTGCCGTTTGTGACGCCCTTACTGTTCGAAGGGCCTTAAGCCAGACAGGAAGTTTAAGACCGGCGTTTACATTATGGAATCTTCTGCGGAGAATACGGTGAATTAAAAATCGTGAAAAAGTTACGGAGAGGTGTTTTTCAAACTTGGCAACTTTAAGGTGTGTGGACTTCAGTTCCCAGAACTCCTCAGTTGGCATTCTGGGAGTTGGAGTCCACACACTTTAAAGCATGCTGGCTGGGGAATTCTGGGAATTGATGTTCACTCATCTTAAAACATGCTGGCTGGGGAATTCTGGGAGTTGGAAATTCAGCCCTCTTAAAGCTTGCTGGCTGAGGAATTCTGGGATCTGAAGTCCACTCATCTTAAAGCATGCTGGGTATGGGATTCTGGGAGTTGAAGTCCACTCACCTTAAAGCATGCTGGCTGAGGAATTCTGGGATCTGAAGTCCACTCACCTTAAAACATGCTGGCTGGGGAATTCTGGGAGTTGAACACATGTGTTAAAACAGCTGGCTGGGGAATTCTGGGAATTGACGTTCACTCATCTTAAAGCATACTGGATGGGGGAATTCTGGGAGTTGGAAATTCAGCCCTCTTAAAGCTTGTTGGTTGGGGAATTCTGGGATCTGAAGTCTGTTCATCTTAAAAGCATGCTAGGTAAAGAATTCTGGGAGTTGAAGTCCACCCACTTTAAAGCTTGCTGGCTGAGGAATTCTGGGAGTTGAAGCCCACCCATCTTAAAACATGCTGACTGGGGAGTTCTGGGAGTTGGAAGTTCACTTCTCTTAAAAGCATTCTGGATGGGGAATTCTGGGAGCTGGAAATTCAGCCCTCTTAAAGCTTGCTGACTGAGGAATTCTGGGATTTGCCCACTCATCTTAAAGCATGCTGGGTAGGGAATTCTAGGAGTTGGAAGTCCACTCATCTTAAAGCATGCTGGCTGGGGAATTTTAAAATGTGAAGTCCACACGTAGAATCAGCCATGCGTTTGTGTGTAGGTTGTATCAGTTTCATCCAAGAAGATTGTGCATTAGAAAACACAGGGTTTAAAGGTGGATGGTTTATTGTTTTTTTCCCCCCACGCTTAGAAATGTAATCCCTCACATAAAACATAGCCAAGGAGTAATCCGTATCCATTCTGCTACTAGGATATTTCTTTTAACAAATGTCTATGGAGACACTCAATCATCCAGGTCATGGTTGTCCCAAAGGAGCTTTTTCAAGAGGCAGCTGGACTTTTTGTTTTTGTTTTTGTTTTTTCCCCTAAGTTGTTTAGCGAAAGCGTATCGGAAGCCACAAAACTCTGAATAACATTTTCTTTAAAAAAAAATCCTCCTTGTTCTTTCCTCCCGTAATCCATACTTGAAAAGACTTAAAACTGAAACCCCTGGAGAACTCTCTATTGTGAACAGATTCTTAGCAGCCCGTCTCCAAAATTCTGTATAATCCTTTGGCTTCTGGAGTTTATCTTCTCTCCCCCCCAAGCGTATTTTTTTTTCTCTTTGGTGTATCTGGAAACCTCTTCTTGCTCCATGTACTGGAAAGAGAGGTTAGACGGTAGGATGAGAAGTCATCTTATAAGGCCCAGGTTTCCCTTCTTAGCATTGACATACAGTAGTGGCCAAAATTGTGGGAACCTTTTGGGAAAAGTGTATTTTCTAAAACTAGCTCATAACACCACTTTTTTTGGGGGGGAGTAGTACCATAAAATTATATATCCATGGAAAGATAATTTAATCAAGAATGCAATGCAATCACTTTTATGAAGGGTTTGCTATTAGAATCGCTGTTACAGTACGAAGAAGAAAAGTGAAACACGTAGAAAAAACGGGATATACAAAAATGATCCCCATGTCAGTTAATAATTAGTTGGGTAACCTTTAGCATGTATGATGGCCTTACAACGTCTTCCCATGGAGCGAACCAAGTCTTTTAATTCTGCAGCTGTTCTAAGGTGAAACCAAGATTGAATGATGGCTTCTATGAACTGGGTTTTATTGCTGGGTTGCTCCTGACTAATAAGTTTCTTTAGTCAGCTCCATAGATTTTCCATTGGGTTAAGATCTGGGCTCATCGCAGGCCTTCCCAGCAAGCCGACTGAATTTTGAAGTATGACCATGGGGATGCTGCAAAGGTAACGCTGAAAAATTGTCGCAAGAAAGATTGTAAAACGGGACAAAATTCACTTAACCGTCTTGTTCAGCTATGGAAATTTTGGGCTCAGTTGTGGTCGTTAAGTTGAAGTTTCCATATTTTTTTTCTTTTAGCACATTAAAAACTCTTTACTCCTTTGCATTTCTGACTAAAAACAAGACCTCACCGTGCATAATGGCTACATGAACTGGTCCTGGTTTTTTTTTTAAAAAAATAAAACTCTTCTGATGAAAATGCATAAAATATTAGTATCTCTAAAGTAAAGAAATCATGAAACACTCTGAAAAGCAAATGTTGCAACTTCGCATTCAACTCTGAAACATCTAGACCAGTGATGGCTAACCTTTTGGCCGTCGCGTGCCAAAAACAGGGGGAGATTGGGGGTCGCAGGTGCGTGTGTCTATAATTCAATGCGCCCCACCCTCCTGCGCATGCACATATGACACCCCCCACACTTCCCCCTGCTTTTGGCATCCGATGGCACAGTGGGCCCGTTTTCCCCCTCCCCAGGCTCCAGAGGCTTTCTAGGAGCCTGGGGAGGGCAAAAACAGCCTTCCCCATCCCCCAGGAGGCCGGAAACAGCCAGTTTCCCGACTTCCGGTGGGACCGGAAGGCCTGAAAATCACTTGGTCGATGTGCACATGCGAGCTGGAGCTGAGCTTGGGCAACACTCGCGTGCCCATCAATATAGCTCCGCGTGCCACCTGTGGCACCCGTGCCATAGGTTCGCCATCACAGATCTAGACATCATGTCCCAAAGCTGTTTTTTCAGGAGGCAACTGGGCTTCCTTGTTTTTTTTCTTTTTTTTTTTTGAAGACATTTCGCTTCTCCTCCAAAAAGATTCTTCAGCTCTGACTGGATGGTGGGGAATGGAGGGATTGATATTCCTTGCAGACAACTGGTCCTTTGCATCCATTGAGCAGGTCATTGAGGGACGCGGTGGCTCGGGTTTAAGACGCTGAGCTTGTCGATCGAAAGGTCGGCCGTTCAGCGGTTCGAATCCCTAGTGCCGCGGAACGGGGTGAGCTCCCGTTCCTTGTCCCAGCTTCTGCCAACCTAGCAGTTCGAAAGCAGGTAAAAAAGGCAAGTAGAAAAATAGGGACCACCTTTGATGGGAAGGGAACTGCGTTCTGTGCACCCTTGGCGTTTAGACATGCTGGTCACATGACCACAGAGACGTCTTCGGACAGCGCTGGCTCTTCGGCTTTGAAACGGAGATGAGCACTGCCCCCTAGAGTCGGGAACGACTAGCACGTATGTGCAAGGGGAACCTTTACCTTTATCTTTTAGTGGGTCATTGAAGCACTTGGAGGCTTATCTGTGTCCTCAGAGTCACCTAAGGTTTTTGTAGTCTGCAATTTTTCCTCTGGAAACCCATTCCAACTCCCACCCCACTCCAAGGGGGTTCATCCCATATTGTACAGACTTCTCGTCACCATAATACCATTTCTGAAAAAATAACCCTAGGTACACGCTTCATCTTTGCCTCACTAGTCCGATCACCTTCCTCCTACACCACTTAATAACATCAGTACACACTGCTTGATATAAACCTAATCCTGGTTGTTGCTAAAATCCCATTTATTTTAGCCAGTGTATATCAACTCTAAGGCAACTAGCAACGTTCTGGACATTTTAAAAGCGCTTCTAAGCTACACATAATGTATTGTAATCTGCTTTTCAGGAGGCCTCTTGATAGTACGAGAATAAAACCTAACTAAACTCTTCAAATCTGCTGCTCTGTCGGTGCATGGGTGTGTTTGTGTGTGTGTGTTTGTACACACATACTCACACATCCATAACTGTGTGAGGTCTGTTTTCCCTTTAGCCTATTACTCATCACAGCAAAGAAGCTCAAACGCATCAAAGTTCAGGTAGTCCTTGACTTACGACCACAATTGAGCCCAAAATGGAGGTGGCTAAGCGAGACATTTGTTAAGTGGCTTTTGTCCCATATTACGACCTTCCTTGCCACTGCTGCTAAGGGAATGGCTGCTTTTGTTAAGTTAGTGACACGGTTGTTAAGTGAGTCTGGCTTGTCCGAAGGTCGTAAAAGGAGATCGCGTGGCCCCGGGACACTGCGACCGTCATCCTTGCGAACCAGTTGCTAAACATCCGAATTTTGTTCATGTGACGCAACGGTCGTTAAGTGTGAAAAACGGCCCTAAGTCCCTTTTCTCAGTGCCGTTGTAACTTCGGTCACTAAATGAACACTAAATGTTGGAAGTCGAGGACTAATATATTTTCAGGGATTCTAGAAATGTGTCTTGATAAGAATCAGTAGTGGGTTGCAATTTCGGTTGCTACCGGTTTGCTCGCGCATGCGCAGAGACATCCGGACGGGTGGGTGGAGCCTCCCGCCCTCGCCGCCACCGATTCTCCCGTTCCGGGCCGAACCGGTAGCAACCCACCACTGATAAGAATGTCTGGTAGATTAAAGCGTTATCATCAGTTTCTCGAATACAATGGATAACCAGCGCAGAAATCTGATCTTGTGTCATTCATTTCCAAGTACCGTGTTTCCCCGAAAATAAGACCCTGTCTTATATTTTTTGAACCCCGAAATAAGTGTTTGGCCTTATTTTTGGGGATGTCTTATTATTTTGGGGCGCGTGGAGCAAGATGGGGCTTCTCTTGCCGTCTAACCTGATTTCCAGCTCTGTGTTTAAATATTTTTGGGGAGAGCTTCTTTTTTTGGGGGGGACTTATTTTAGCGCCTGCACTCAAAAGCCTGATTGGGCTTATTATCAAGGGAGGTCTTATTTTCGGGGAAACAAGTTAGATGAGGTCAAAGGAAGGACATTTAAACCCTTGGGTGAAAATATCAGGAATCCAGCTTTATCTTTTAGTCACTTTGTGTTTGTGAAGAGGATACAGTAACAAATACAGGAATGTTAGTTACCCTTCTCTTCCCCTACTTTTTTTTTTTTTAATTTGCACCTCTATAATTTATTCTTTCCATGTACCTCGAAGATTTGCAAGATTTCTGCCACTGAACTGGTGCCACGAGGCTTATTATCCGTGTCTGTCAGATGGTCCAGTCTACAGTAGTGGCCAAAATTGTGGAAACCTTTTGGAAAAAGTGTATTTTTTTAAAAAAAATTTTAATTTATATGCCACCCTTCTCTGGAGACCCAGGGCAACTTACAATGCATTAAGCTAGTTAGAACTAGCTCATAACACCACTTTTTTGGGGGGAGTAGTATCATAAAATTATATATCAATGGAAAGATAATTTAATCAAAAATGTAATGCAATCACTTGTATGAAGGATTTGCTATTAGAATAGCAGTTACAGTTCAAAGAAGAAAAGTGAAACACGTAGAAAAAACTAAGTATACAAAAAGTATCACGTCAGTTAATCCTTAGCTGGGTAACCTTCAGCATGAATGATGGCCTTACAACGTCTTCCCATGGAGTGAACCAAGTCTTTGAGTTCTGCAGCTGTTCTAATGTGAAACCAAGATGGAAGGATGGCTTCGATTAACTGGGTTTGATTGCTCGGTCGCTTCTGACTAACCAGTTTCTTTAGTCAGCTCCATAGACTTTCAATTGGGTGAAGCTCTGGGCTATTCCCAAGCCATTCCAGCAGTGGAATAGGATTAACTTGAAACTCAAAAAAAAAAAAAAAAGTGATTTTATTAGCCATCACACTTCAAAAATACGCTTTTCCCGAAAGGTTTCCACAATGTTGGCCTCTTGTGTTCTAGGCTTTCAAAGTTACCCCTGAAGCTTTGTTGAAAGAATGCAGTGGCATGATTTTATAACAGTTGTTTCTTTTTTAAACGGAAGGTTCATTTTCCTTCTTTCTTTCTTTCTTTCTTTCTTACAGTCTTTTCAGGGAAGCCAGGGACGAGCCTACCTCTTTAATTCTGTGTAAGTACCATTAAATTTCTGCTCTTCTGTGGCACTGAGAAATGTTTTGGTATCGCTAGCTTGTTTGTGGGGTAGAGTGGGGTGGAGAGAGAAAGGGAGAGAGGGAGGGAGGGAGCGAGAAAGAAAGGAAAGAAGGAAGGTAGGAAAGAGAGGGACAGAGGGAGGAATAGAGAGAGAGAGAAAGAAAAGAAGGAGGGAGAGCGAGAAAGAATGAAAGAAAAGAAAGAAAGGGAGGGAGGGAAGAAAAGAAAAAAGAGAAGAGAAAAAGGAAGAAAAAAAAGAAGGAAGAAAAGAGGGAGGGAGGAAAAGAGAAAGAAAAAAGAGAAAGAAAAAAGGGAGGGAGGGAGAGCGAGAAAGAATGAAAGAAAAGAAAGAGAAAGGGAGGGAGGGAAGAAAAGAAAAGAGAGAAGAAAAGAGAAAAAAGAAAAAAAAGAAGGAAGAAAAGAGGGAGGGAGGAAAAGAGAAAGAAAAAAAGAGAAAGAAAAAAGGGAGGGAGGGAGAGCGAGAAAAAATGAAAGGAAAGAGAAAGGGAGGGAGGGAGGGAAGAAGAGAAGGAAAAGAAAGAGAGAGAAGAAAAAGGAAGAGAAAAAGGAAGAAAGAATCGAAGGAAGGAAGAGGGGAAAGGGAGGAAGGAAAAGAAAGCAAAGGAAGAACAAGAAGACGTTGAAGAGAAGAAAATGAAAGGAAGGAAGAAGGAAAGAAAGAAAAAGAAAGGAAGGTTCTAACTTCCAGACAGCAACATCACACGGTTAAGATAATGCTAAGCCATAACAGAAAAGATGGATATTGTTGGACATCAGACAGGTCATGGGGTCTTCACTCTACCCTCCTAAGGTCCATTTAGTTGAGCCTCTGGGAAGCCCTAAGACCACCGTCCCCCGTCCTTACTGTCCCTCTTCAGCAATGCGTATTGCCTGCCCCACGAGAAATTCCAAAGAGGCGCATTGAAACTTTGGGCATAGCTGGACAATTCCGCCTTGGATTAAGGCAACGGACCCCTTTAAGCTGTTTTGACTTTCTTTCCTGCCGAGAAGCAAATGGCAACGAGCTCCCTCTTATTTTATAATCGGCAAAACCCATTGATTGGGAGGATGAAAACAACGCCTTGGACTTCAAAACAGCTTCTCAAATTGTTTTCTATTCTCCCCGTAGATCATGCATTCGATGACACCGTCTGTCATTTCTCCCGTCCCTCTCTTGCAGGGTGAACGTGGGCTGTGGACCTGCGGAAGAGCGCGTTCTTCTCACGGGCTTGCACGCCGTAGCCGACATTTATTGCGAAAACTGCAAAACCACCCTCGGATGGAAATACGTAAGCCTCCGCGCCGGGCGTGGCCTCGGTTAGCTTGGGTGGGTGGGAAAGTGGGAGCCCACCGTCCCTGCCAGTCCCTTTATGCTTGGCGTCAGTTGGTTGAGCTGGCGGTTGGAGGAGGACTCCTGCCAGTCACACACAAGCCACACTTCAGTACCAGTTGCGTTGGTTCGTTTCGATTTTCAATCAGTATATAGAGCCGGAAGGGACCTCCGAGGTCCTCTAGTCCAGTGTTGTGGCCCCGTCCTCTGAGCCTATCCCATTGGAGGAAGGAAGCTCTGAGCATGAGGAAGAGGAGCCAGCCAGATCTCCCAGCCCCCCCCCTCTGGCACCGTCTCAGGTGCCAGCTGAAAGAGAGCAAAGTAGTGGGGAAACAGGTGTCTCAGATGAGAGTGAGGGAGAGACGTCATTCCTGGACGCACGTCAACGAAGGCGAGATAAGCGCTTGCAGCAGCTGAGGAGGCGTGCGAGGGAATAGACCTGAGTCACTGGACTTGAGTCACAGGACCAATGAGTCACTGGACCACACCCAGAGACTATATAAGACAGGGTGGTGGTAAATGATCTCTGTGACAAACAAAACTCAATCTGGTAGTCATTGGAGCCGAAGCTGCTAAAAGAACGGATTTTGGCAAAGCTTTCTGTGAACAATTAAAGCACTTGGCAGACGGTGTGAATATCGCTGCCAAGTTGGAGATAAGGACTGTGGTGTGTGCCAAGTGCTTCTTTAACCCTCAACTGGCTGTGTTTTTGTGGGTGTGTGTAGAGGGGGACAGATCATCCAGCTCCCTGTTCAGGCAGGAGAAACTATACCATTCCAGACAAATGGCTGTCCTTAAAAACCGTAGATGAAGCACCTAGGATCTCTGAAGGCAACTTCTGTCCCACTGGTTCATTGTTCTTGCTGTTGAGAAGTTTCTCCTTAATTCCAGGTTGCTTCTCTCCTTGATGAGTTTCCATCCGTTGCTTCTGGTGCTTTGGAGAAGAATTGGACCTCCTTCCTCTTTGTGGCAAGCCCTTCAAATACTGGAATACGGCCTTTATTAAGCAGGCCAACTCCAGGTTTCGAAGGGCAGAGACTACAGATAGTCCTCGACTTAACCACCACAGTTGCTCCCAAAATCTCTGTTGCTAAGCGAGACAGCTGTTAAACGAATTTTGCCCCATTTTACACACCTCCCCTACCACGGTTGTTAAATTAGTGAAACGGTTGAGAAGTGAACCTGGTTTTCCGCCCCCCCACCCCCCGGTCGAAAAAGGGTCCCGTGGAGGGGTGGTATTCATTTACCTCCCCTACCAGTTCGCAAATGTGAGTGCACACGTGTCCACGCATGCCTTCCGTGCATGTGATTTGCTCGCGTGTCTAAATAGGATGGTATAGAGCCGATTTCCGCTACCGGTACGGGCGAATCGGTCCAAACAGGCTGAATATCAACCCCTCTGATCACGTGACCTCCAGGATACTGCAGCCGTCATAAATATGAACCCGTATTCGCCAAGAGTCCGAATTTTGATTACGTGACCAACGGGGACGACTGTAACGGTCATCGGTGCGAGAAAAGGTCTTAAAGTCGCTTTCTTTGGGACCGTGGCAACTTCGGTCCCTAAACGCACCGTTTCAAGTCGAGGACTAAGCTGTCAATCCATAAAACACCCCGATCGGAGAGGGAGGGAGGGAGGGAGGGATGGATGGATGGATGGATGGATGGATGGATGGCTGGGAGAGCTGAGCTGTGCTTTCTTCCCTTAGGAACACGCCTTTGAGAGCAGTCAAAAATACAAAGAAGGGAAATTCATCATCGAACTCGCTCACATGATCAAAGACAATGGCTGGGAATGAACTGCAATACGATTCCTTGTTTCTGGACAACCCATCTAAGGAACAGGCTTTATTTTATATTAAAAAAAAGACTCATGGGGGGGAAAAAAGAAAGGAAAAAAAAACAAAACCGGTGGCTGGGCCGTTGAGAAAATCCCAACCGCTCAGTGATGTGATGTGGTGGTCCTTCCCCTTCTCTCCAGAACATCTCTTCCCTGTTTTTGTTTCTTTTTCCCTCCCTCCCCTCCTCCCTGTGTAAATCCCCCCCCTTTTTTTTCTATCTGTATTCCCGTGCAAAACACCTTATTTTGAACGAACCGTTTTTTCTATGCGCTCGAGGAAGAATTCCATCATTCCAACTCACCTGTGTTAAGGTAGCCTCTCTCTCTCTCTTTCTCTCTCGATCAACACCTTCCGTTATTCCTTTTGTGCCGCGCGTGCTTTTTCTTTTCGGCCGATTGTCTGCTCCGGGGTTTTAAAGGAGCCCCCCCCCCAATATGGACAGTCCTTGAGAATGTATAGGATGAAGTATACATCTTTATTTTATCTCTCCCCCCCTCCCCTATAATTAGCACCATTTCTGTGGTCTCTTTGCAGTGAGAAAGATTGCAGTATTGTACTACTCATTATTATTATTTTTTAAAAGCATACCACAGCCCGTTAAGGATGATACTTTGGCTAAGTTTGCGAGAGATTCAGTGATTGAATCTAGCCAGGATTTGCTTGTCCATTTGTTTGTTTTATTTTTTAAAGAGAGAAGCTGTCAGAAAAGAGATTGAGTAATAATTTACAAGGCTAACTTCCAAACTGTAGATCCAAATCAGATGCATTCTGAAAGAAAAGCTTTAAAAGCTTTTTTGCCTGTTTTAAAGAGAAAGGAAGAAGGAAAAAAAGAATGTATAAGCAGGGTCTTTTAAGATCAAAGGGCTGAAAAAAATACGCAGCTCTTTTATTTTTAATACGTCAGTTTAAAATGTTTTTTGGTAATGGGAAAAGGGGGGTACCGGAGGGAAATTTTCTTTATGGCTGGTTCCATGTCATTTTAAACCTAGTTTTAATGCACTGGATGCGAGGAAGGCTGGTTCACGCTCATCAAAGTCTCCGGCTTTGGCAGTACTGAAGCACACCAAAAGTGTGCATATGTGTGTGTGTGTGTGTGTGCAAGTTGTGTGTGCATGAGCGTGTATGAAAAAAGCTGTCGCTCATCCATCAGGAGTAGGTCGTTTAAAAAAAGTTTCGCGAGCGAATAAAAAGCGACCAAAAAAAAAGGAACGAAAGAAAGAAAAAGAATGCACGAAGATAAGTTTTGGTGTTTTTTTGTTTTTAAAAGGGGGTGCGTGATTTGCTGGCTGAATCGTCCCTAAGCACAATTTTTTATAATAAAAACTGTTAATGTAAAAAGAAACATCACCTGGGAATTTTTTAAAAAAAAAACCCACCCCCCGTCCCCATCCCCACTCCATAGTCAGGGGGGGGGGTGGGTTCACAGAGGACCACAATGCGTGTGTAAAAGTGCGTAGCACTTTTTGCGCATACCATTTCAAGAGATGTGAAAACTTTGGGGGGGAGGGAAATTTTTTTGGGGGGGGTGTTGCAATTTTCCTCCCAAAATAATTCCAAGGGAGGGGGGAATATATAAGAGAACATTTTACCAGAATCATACCGAACTGCTGACAGCATGAGTAACAATAACTATACTACTACTACTAATAATAATATAGGAAGCTTTACAATGGGAACGCTAACGTACTTCTTAACCTGTTGCACTGCGACTCCGGCTTTTCGTCCCTGCCTAATGGCTGCTAGTAAGCTCATCTAACTGACGTTCAGATCTCGAATCGCACTTTAGCTTTTCTCCTTCCTTCGAAAAATAGCCACTTCCTTCTCCTGAACGTTGAATGCTTCCCCCACCCCTCCACCCCCAGAGACTCCCCTCCTCCATTTCATTCCTCCGTAAATCCTTTGGGAAGAAGAACAGATTTTACACTGTGATGCAAACAAAAAGGAAAAAAAAAAGGATATTGAATATATATCTTTTATCTATTTAAGCGTGTGCGTGTGTGTGTGTGTGTGTATATATATATATATACAGGCATTTGGATCCAAAGAGCTGTCCCTCCCGAC
>CM075968.1:33328426-33350926 GCA_038048745.1 Coluber constrictor foxii | reverse complement strand
AGCTCCCGTTCCTTGTCCCGCTTCTGCCAACCTAGCAGTTCGAAAGAAGGTTAAAAAATGCAAGTAGAAAAACAGGGACCCCCTTTGGTGGGAAGGGAACAGCGTTCCATGCGCCTTTAGCGTTGAGTCATGCCGGCCACAGGACCACGGAGACGTCTTCGGACAGCGCTGGCTCTTCGGCTTTGAAACAGAGATGAGCACCGCCCCCTAGAGTCGGGAACGACTAGCACATGTGTGCGAGGGGAACCTTTGCTTTTATTCTTCATTTATTAAATTTATATGTCCCAACCCCCTTCCCCTGACAGTGACTCTGGGTGGCAAAAGAGATAGTTTGGGTTATTTGAAGAACGGCTGCTGTCCGTTGTCTCTCTCCCTCCCTCCCAGTGTGTGGAAGCAACACAAAGGCTGATTGTCACAAACCCTTGCTGATCTGGCAGAAAGAGCCCCTTTCTTTCTTTCTTTCTTTCCATTGCAGCTCTAATCTGGAGGCGATGATACACGGGGGCCAAGAATGGAGGAGAAACAAGTGCGGGCGCAAATCCACACAATGGTTGGCGCTGTTACGCTTCTGCTCCCCGAACGTAGGCAGCAAACCGTGTCTTCCCCCGATGACGTTCACTCTTCCTCTCTTATCTGAGTTGCCCTTCCAGCCATAATCTCTGCGTCTTGAGCGTCTTTTGAGTCCTCGCAGATTTTTCCTCTGTATTTTTGGAGAGCTTTGCACAAGCCCTGTTCAATTCAATTATCTTGGAAAAACCTCCATTGGGACATTGCTAAGCTCACGACATTTGCCAAACCGAGTACAGTCCTTCCATCTCTGCGCTGAATTTCCTCTCTGTTTTTGGGGAAGGGGTGGCTCAGTGGCTACGATGCTGAGCTTGCCGATCGAAAGGTCGGCAGTTCAGCGTTTCGAATCCCTAGCGCCGTGTAATGGGGTGAGCTCCCATCACTTGTCCCAGCTTCTGCCAACCTAGACGTTGAAAGCATGTAAGAAAATATGCAAGTAGAAAAATAGGGACCTCCTTTGGTGGGAAGGCAACAGCGTTCCGTGCGCCTTTGGCGTTAAGTCATGCTGGCCACATGACCACGGAGACGTCTTCGGACAGCGCTGGCTCTTCAGCTTTGAAACGGAGATGAGCACTGCCTCCTAGAGTCAGGAATAACTAGCACGTATGTGCAAGGGAAACCTTCACCTTTAACTTATTTGTATTTTTGGAGAGCTTTGCGCTATCCCTTAACTGTAGAAACGTCCCTCTGGAATGTGAAGAGAGCTGCTTTGGACTAAGTCCCAACGGGGAATCCAAGAATCAAGATGTGCTATCCCAGTCATACACACACACAAACTATGGTTTAGTGGATTTATGAATACTCCTCAGTAACGCCTTTCACCCAAAACCCAGAACTGTCCTAATTAAATCCAGCCACAAATAGACCGATGCTAGTCCCCAGAGTGATGGGCAAAGAGTTTGAGAGGCTCTTGAAAGCTTCCCAGTCAAACCCACCAGTCAAAATCCACAATACAAGAGGCAATAAAAGTCCCAAGAGTTCGCAAGGCACGATATAAGACTAGACACTGTCAGGCAAGAATCGTAACGGCCAGAAAACACACAGCTAGGAAATGTCGTTCCGAGCGTCGCTTCCATCTGTCTGTTGTGTGCTAAACAGCCAGCTTCCAGCCCATCAAGAGGAGTGAGGCTGCCTCCTCGAGAGTAATCTGGCTGACCTTCTCTGGCTCCTGCCTTTTCTCTACCCTACATGTTCTTGGATCAGGTACAGAAGGCAGTTCCTCCTCCTCATCGCTGATTAGCTATAACTGCATCCTTTCCCCATCTGAAGCCATCGGGCTGTCCTGCTGCATCTGAGCTTGAGCCAAACCCCTCTCAAGACGGCTGCTCGAAGCCACTGACTTTCCAGATGTGCCCGGAACTGGTTCATCTTCCGAGCTGACATCTGGAAAGGCATCTGGGGAAGCATCAGCACGCAAAGTGGGGACCAATAAAATGTTTAATCCTTTGCTTAAGTCCCAGAGTCACGGTGGCGCAGTGGTGAGAGGGCAGTACTGCAGGCTACTTCTGCTGACTGCCGGCTGCCTGCAGTTTGGCAGTTCAAATCTCACCAGGATCACGGTTGACTCAGCCTTCCCATCCTTCCGAAGTGGGTAAAATGAGGAGACCCAGATTGTTGTGAGGGGCAATAGGCTGACTCCGTAAACCGCTTAAGAGAGGGCTGCAAGGCACTATGGAGCGGTATATAAGTCTAAGTGCTGTTGCTATTAAGTCCCACAATTGCCCATGGATTAGGTAAGTTGTCTTAGCAAGTTGATAAGTACAGAGCTAAAGTGGGAATTGGCTAATTCAAAGCCGTGTTAGCCAAAATGCAAAAAAAAAAAAAAGTTTGCAAAGGAAAGAGGGACCAGAAAGACTGAGGTGCCCGTCAATTCATTTTCCTTCTTGGTCTTAATTCAATGTAGGGCTTCCTTCCCAAATGGTTTGACATCACTTCCAGTTCAGAGTTGATCATTGCTGCAGGAAAGGAGGTAAACATTCAAGGTCTTGTCCATCCAGCATTGTTCACGATTTCCTCTTCCCGAAAAAAAAAATGTGTCTGAAACATTTGCCTATTGTCTTGAAAGCAAGCAGGAAAGGCATCGGTGCGACAATGGCAGAGAAGAGATCCTAAAGCCTGGATAGCTCAGCAGACTAATGCACTGTAATTTAACTCCAGCTGTCTGCAATTAGTAAGTTCGAATCTCCCCAGGCTCAAGGTTGACTCAGCCTTCCATCCTTTCTAAGGTAGGTCAATTGAGGACCCAGTTTGTGGGGGCAATAAGCTGACTTTGTAAAAAATATACAAAAGTATGAAGGCTGTTGCTTAACGCACTGTAAGCCGCCCTGAGTCTCCGGAGAAGGGCGGCATATAAATCAAATTTTAAAAAAAAAGCATAGAACACCCTCAGTTGGAACAAAGAATCATAGGGTTGGATGGGACTTCAGAGGTCCTCTAGTCCAACCTCCTGCTGGTGTCCGGCAAAGTTTGTTTATTAAATTTATATGCTACTCACCATCAAGCAAATCTGGGCAGCTTATGACAATGCAACAGCAAGTAAGGTAAAGGTAAAGGTTCCCCTCGCACATATGTGCTAGTCGTTCCCGACTCTAGGGGGCGCTGCTCATCTCCGTTTCAAAGCCGAAGAGCCAGCGCTGTCCGAAGACGTCTCTGTGGTCATGTGGCCAGCATGACTCAACGCCAAAGGCGCACGGAAAGCTGTTCCCTTCCCACCAAAGGGGGTCCCTATTTTTCTACTTGTATTCTTTTTACGTGCTTTCGAACTGCTCGGTTGGCAGAAGCTGGGACAAGTCATGGGAGCTCACCCTGTTACGCAGCCCTAGGGATTCGAACCGCTGAACTGCCGACCTTTCGAACGACAAGCTCAGCCTCTTAGCCACTGAGGCACCACGCCCCTCCGCAATAGCAAGTACATGATGTTAAAACATAGATAATAGCAGAGATTAAATCAGTTAAAAATCAAAATACAACAGGGCGAAGCAGGGGTTTTCATCCTGGTTTACTAATCACCATCGGCGTGGAGCATCTTCAATGGAGTCCCAAAATATTTCTCAGAAGTAGAAGCCAAAGCTGACTGGGGGAATTCTGGGGGTTGAAGCTCACAGATCTTAAAGTTACCAAGGTTGGACACACAATTGTCCCAGAGCAAGTTTAGATATAAAGGCTTAATCCCCCTCCCTCCCCCCCCAATTCAGCTGAAAAAGCTTTTGTTATCCCGGATCAGATAATTAATTGGGTTTTTTTAAAAGCATAATACCTGGAACTGATAATAGAATTGCAAGAAAGACATCGTTTTGGTCTAGAAAAATAATGAGATCACAGATCAGGAAAAAAATAATAATAAAATCTTCCCATTTTATTTGGCTCTGCTTGGTTGTTCCGTGCCGAACAATGTCTTTTTCTGATCAGGAAATTATTTTAGAAATTCATGCATTAAGAGTCTTCCGCATAAAATTAGAACTTTCCAATAAAACATAAATAATGCAACCTGCGTAAACCTCCCTTAATAGGAATGACTCACTGGGCTCTAGACATTAAAAGCTTTCGTTAAAGGCTCTTTAATGGAAAATGGTTGCAGCCGCTAATGGTCCTTCTCCTGGGCTTTCAGAGTGAGATCTCTGTCCCAAAACAATTTTTTTCAGATTCTATAGGCGTGCTGGCCTCTTCCATCAGACGTCCAATGGAACCCATAAGGGATTGGAAGAAGTCCATCCGAGGTATGATAGGTTTTTCTTGAGGACGTTTCATGACCAAACTAGTTTACATCATCAGTGCTAGAAGAGAGTGAGGTTTGCAGAGTAGAGGTGAAGAGGGGAAGGAGGAAGAGGAGATGGGGGGCAAAGGGAGAAGGAGGTGGAGGACTGGTTTCCTTGGTGATCTCTTAGCTTTGTTGTTATCTAGTATCTCAGAAACTGCCTAGGTAACGTCATCAGTGCTCCGATGCATTCATATAGTGCTGACGATCTTACTTTTTGGGGGTTTAAACTGCCCTACGCAGTTTCTGCAGGATGCCTTCCTCCTATAGCTCAGCATTGCTCTCTGCTAATCACTCACCACCCATTGGTGACTTCACTCTTGCCGTTAAGCCTAAAAATCAGTCTGCAGAAAACGGAGGGTTTTTCTTTCTTTCTTACAACATATTCACACATTTAGATCGCTCTGAACTTGGCAAGTTTCACCAGCCTCCTTTCAGCTTCGTAATTTTTCTTCCACCTCTTGCCCTGCCTCTTTCTTTCTATTTTCATACGCAGGCAAAATTACAATCTTTTCTTCAAAAGTACTCCCCGTTATAAATCTTGGAATGGAATGGAATGGAATGGAATAGAAGAGGAGAGGAGAGGAGAGGAGAGGTGAGGAGAATGGAGGAAAGAGAAGAGAAGAGAAGAGAAGAGAAGAGAAGAGAAGAGAAGAGAAGAGAAGAGAAGAGAAGAGAAGAGAAGAGAAGAGAAGAGAATAATGGAATGCAAGAATAAGGATTAGAATAGAACAGAACAGGAGAGGAGAGGAGAAGAGAGGAGAGAAGAATGGAAGAAAGAGAAGAGAAGAGAAGAGAAGAGAAGAGAAGAGAAGAAGAGAGAAGAGAAGAGAATAATGGAATGGAAGAATAAGGAATAGAAGAGAAGAGAGAGGAGAGGAGAGGAGAGGAGAGAGAGAGGAGAGGAGAGGAGAGGAGAGGAGAGAAGAATGGAAGAAAGAGAAGAGAAGAGAAGAGAAGAGAAGAATAAGAATAGAATAGAATAGAATAGAATAGAATAGAATAGAATAGAATAGAATAGAATAGAATAGAATAGAATAGAATAGAATAGAATAGAATAGAATAGAATAGAATAGAATAGAACAGAACAGAACAGAACAGCCACCTATATCATTTCAGAGAAGTAACTGTCTCTTCTTAAAAGATATTTTTTCTGGCAATAAAATGATTGGAGTGGAGGAAAATCCTGAGTCAGCAGTCTTCTGGGGGGAGGAGAGCCTCAAATTCACAATCGGGAAACAAACGAAAACGTAAAACTTTAATGAAAAACTGTTCACGTCATCCATCCCATTTACAAATTTCGTGACCCGGGAACTTGTACAAAAGAACGCTGCTGCAACGGGTTAATTTTTCAAAGCGCGCGCTTTGAAAATCTGCACGGAGTATATATGCCCCCGTTTTGTCCGCAAATCCCTGAACAGTCCAAAAAATTAAAAATTTTTTTAAAAAATCAGTGTCGGATTGGACTACAGTGGCTCAAATCTCTACATCCAGGTAGCACAAGACTCGAGGAGACCGACTGTACCCGAAGCCAACTCCTATTTTAGCTCTTTGTAGGACAAGTGGCAAATTCTCATTTTTAGCATGAATGGAGTTAATTGTCATCTTCCTCCCGCTGCAGCACATTTGTCAATGAGATCATCTCCGAAGGAGAAAGTGGTGGGCGATTCAGAAAATATATATGCAGTTTGGAGAAGCCCCAAATCCCACTCCTGGCTGGCTCCGCCCACTTCACCCGGCCCCTCCCAGGGGACCCCACACAGTAAAGTGCAGGAGGAGACTTGTGGAGGGTGAAAAACAGGCCAACCAGAAGTTCGGGAAGGCTTCCAGAGGGTCTCCGGAACCTGGGGAGGCCGTTTTCACCTTCCCGGAGACTGGAGAAAAGCCTCTGGAGCCTGGGGAGGGCAAAAATGCCGGTGGTGCAGGAGGCGGATGCAGGAGGCATCAGGAAGTTCACGCTGGGCCCAAACTCAAACGTTTGCTGACATTTCTCAGGTTGAACGACAAGTGTTTATTTTTTTCCAGAATGCTCAAGCTGGATGGCCTGTGCTGACAATTTCAGGAATGGACCAAACCAGGCTGGACCTCTGTTTTCTGTTTTGAGGTGGACCAAACTAAAAGCACGTAGCTCCATTTTGGTGGAGATGGAGAACTAAGCATTGCCATCAAAGGTTACTTGAAGGGCAGTGATGAAGAAAAGGGGCTAAAATACGGCCTCTTTGCTGTTTGGGGAAGATCCTTCAACCCTTCTTCATCATCATCATCATCTTTTAACAACCCCAAAATCCCTTGCGGGGTGGAGTCTGGGCAACTGAATGGAGCTAGCAGGGTGTTTTCATGGCCAGATGCCCTTCCTGTTGCCAATGCAGAGTTTTGTTCAACAGATATATTTTCATTGTGTTCAGAGAGAGAAGTATCTGCTTCTACCTAGGATTGAACTCACAGATTGTGAGGCGAGAGCTCCACCGCTAGGCCAAAGATCCTTCAACCCTTCCTTGTTGCTATTTTGCCTTTCTTCAAACAGACAGTTTCCCAGTTACTGTTCTCTGCTCAACTTTTATCCCTGTTAGCAGGAAATCGATCGCTTACACCCCTCGGCTTTGGATTAGTTTCCTTCTAGGGTCCAGAAATCTCTCCGTCTTCCAAAAGAAGGGGGTTGAAATCCCCCTAAGAGGTAAAGAAGATCAACTGGGTTACGTCAATAAACCAGAGGCCTAAAGCCACGGGGAGTTTTCCTAGAGGCCTTCTCAATGGGCCAGAATATTTTAGGCTACACATCGAAGAGAAGGTGGACCCCAACAGCTCTTCGGTACCCGGTTTTCCCTCGAAAATAAGACCCAGCCGGAAAATAAGATCTAGCATGATTTTTCAGGATGTTCGTAATATAAGCCCTACCCCCCAAAAAATAAGATCCAGTTAAGATGGTCAGCAGACGGAGGCATTTAGTACTGGATTTCCCCCCAAAATAAGACCTAATGGGTCTTTTGGAACAAAAATTAATATAAGACCCAGTCTTATTTGGGGGGGAAATACAGTAGCTAAGGGAAACAGGAGTAGAGCTGCGGTATTGGCTCGATATGGGGGTTTATTCTGAAGCAGAATTCTCACTAAGCAACGGTTGAGACTCTGGGTCCATCACCACCTCTAAACCAAGATGTTGGCTTGGAGCGTCTTAGGTGGGAAGTCACCAGGTTGCAGAGATCAAAGTTTGTTTGTTTTTTTTCCCCCAAGAGCTTCTGGGCAGCTGTTTCAAAATGGCTTGGGAAGGATGGTGGATTTGTCCACCCAAGCTGTCTTCTCCCAAATTCGTCCATCAAAACGCTCAATTGTAAATGGAAGTTTTCCCCTTTTTTTCTTCTAATTCGATCACGCGCCATCAAACTCGGCAGGTCTTTCTGAGTTGTGTTGTTGGCTTATAAGGCACTCCGGGAAAAGCCCCGTCTTTCGCCAAAACCCTTCACAACCGACAAAAGGGCTGCCAGGGAAAGATTGTGAAAGGGAAATATTATGGTCCAGAGTCGCGTATTTTTTTGTGACACCAGCGGAGGCACAAACCTGGCCTTCTCCATCCCAGGCTGGATGGTTTGGAGCTGGTCCTCCTCCGTCGGCTACCACGAGCTGAAGTCTCCGAAGCTTCCGGTTTTCTTCTCCTTCTTGGCGGCCCCGCTGGTGGACGGACCGTCTTCCGCTGCTCGTTTCCTGCGTCACAAAATGCCCAAGTCAACCCTCTTCTTACAAACAGACCCTGGTTTAAGGTCGCACTATAAATAGTCCCTGGTTTAAGGTCATACTACAAACAGACCCTGGTTTAAGGTCATACTATAAACAGACCCTGGTTTAAGGTCATACTATAAACAGACCCTGGTTTAAGGTCATACTACAAACAGACCCTGGTTTAAGGTCATACTACAAACAGACCCTGGTTTAAGGTCGCACTATAAATAGTCCCTGGTTTAAAGTCATACTGCAAACAGACTCTGGTTTAAGGTTGCATTACAAACAGACCCTGGTTTAAAGTCATACTGCAAACAGACCCTGGTTTAAGGTCGCACTATAAATAGTCCCTGGTTTAAAGTCATATTGCAAACAGACTCTGGTTTAAGGTTGCATTACAAACAGACCCTGGTTTAAGGTCATACTACAAACAGACCCTGGTTTAAGGTTGCACTACAAACAGACCCTGGCTTAAGGTCGTACTACAAACAAACCCTGGCTTAAGGTCATACTACAAACAGACCCTGGTTTAAGGCCGCACTACAAACAGACCCTGGTTTAGAGTTCTCAAAAAAAAAAAAAATGGCAGAAAAATACAAGGCGGAGAGGAGGATGAAATTAAGTAGCACAAATCAACTAGATTTCCCCTACTTTAGTGGTTAAAAAAATAACATAAAAATCTTTCTGCCTCTTCTTTCGGACGAAGCAGTTTTGGAAAATTAAAAAAAAAAGTGAAGTGTGAAAAGTTCTAACGTGGTTTTAAATGGGAGGTCAAGAGAAGTAAGAACCAATCGCCTTAGGTTATCTGGTCATCCACTCATCTGACTGACTCTAAGGTCCTTTTCTTTGGGGCAAACTGATTATTCTATTTCTATTATTTCTCTTTCTCTTTCTCTTTCTCTTTCTCTTTCTCTTTCTCTATTCTATTCTATTCTATTCTATTCTATTCTATTCTATTCTATTCTATTCTATTCTATTCTATTCTATTCTTTTTCTCTTCTCTTCATTTACTATTCTATTCTATTCTATTCTATTCTATTCTATTCTATTCTATTCTATTCTATTCTATTCTATTCTATTCTATTCTATTCTATTCTATTCTATTCTATTCTATTCTATTCTATTCCCAGGACGTCCGGTTGTCATCACAGCGTGACAGCTGAAATCGGCGGAGATCGAAGGAAATCCACGAGAATCAGCTGTTTTCTACCAGCTTGGAGGCTCCTTGGGGCCAACTCTCACCTGAAGGGGTGACCAAGCTGGAAGGGTGCCCGCAGATCGCAGGTGGATGGCGGTCCACCTAGCTAGATCCGGGGAAACTTTCTGAACAGGCAGAGAGAAAAAAAGCCGGCCATTAATGCCAAACCGAAGCTCTGACAGCCGGAAAAACAAGGCAGTGATCAAACAGAAAAATGATAGTGCACTTGTTTGGGGTAAGAACTATACAATTTCTATCCGTATTCTATTCTTCATTATTTTCTATCGTTATCCTATCCTGTCCTATCCCATCCCATCTGTCTATCTCTATCTCTCCCTCTCTCTCCACCCACCCTATCTATCTATCTATCCATCCATCCATCCATCCATCCATCCATCCATCATCCATCCATCCATCCATCATCCTGTCCTGTCCTATTTCTATTTTTCACTGCCTGAACCACAAAAATGTTTGCACAAATTCAATAGGATCAACTGGCAAAGGTTATTTTTTCCGCACGTGCAGTATTGCTTTATCTCCCCGTAGGAAAAAACCCCAGAAATTCAAAAAAATAAAATTCAGCCAGAACTTACGCTGCTGCTATATTTATGTATTTCCAACTCCGGTGCGGTAAGTTTTTTGGTTGTGGGAGGTTCTTTCTTCGGGACTTCTTTGCTTTCTCTCTTCGTTGCCTCCTCTTCCTGCAGGGCCTTCTCTCTTTCTTGGGCGACCTTGGAGAAAGTGAATGGAGACAGATCACTCTTCTGACAAAAAAAATATCCTTGAAAAAGAGATTTCAAGCAGGCCACACAGCACCAGTTGGCTGAAATAGGAGATGGGGCAACAGGTGCACACAAAGTTTGTATAGTTTTTAGAACTGTAAGGTGCTCAGTCATTGGGGGAGATGAGCAGCTATAGGAAGGAAGGAAGGAAGGAAGGAAGGAAGGAAGGAAGGAAGGAAGGGGAAGGGAAAGAAAGGAGAAAAGGAAGGAAGGAAGGAAAGGGGAAGGAAGGAAGGGGAAGGGAAGGAGGTATGGAAAGAAGGGGAAGAGGAAGGGAAAGGAAGGAAGGAAGGGAAGGGGAAAGAAGGAGGAATGGAAGGAAGGGGAAGGGAAAGGGAAGGAAGGAAGGGAAGGGAAGGAAGGAAGGAAGGGGAAGGGAAAGGAAGGAAGGAAGGGGAAGAGGAAGGGAAAGGAAGGAAGGGAGGAAGGAAGGGGAAAGGAAAGAGGAAGGGAAGGAAGGGGAAGGAAAGGGAAAGGAAGGAAGGAAGGGGAAGGGGAAGGAAGGGGGAAGGGAAAGGAAGGAAGGAAAGGGAAGGGAAAGGAGGTATGGAAGGAAGAAAGGGGAAGGAGGAAGGGGAAGGAAAGGAGGAATGGAAGGAAGGGGAAGGGAAAGGAAGGAAGGAAGGAAGGAAGGGAGGAAGTGAAGGGACAGAGGAAGGAAGGAAGGGGAAGGGAAGGAAGAAGGGAAGGAAGGAAGGAGAGAGAGGGAAGGGAAAGGAAGGAGAAGAGAGGGAAGGAGAAGGGAAGGAAGAAGGAAGGGAAAGGAAGGAAGGAAAAAAAGCGAGAGGGAAGGAAGGAGGAAGGGAGGGAGGGAAAGAAGAAAGAAATGAGGGAGGAAGAGGAAAGAAGAACAAAAAAATTGTTTTTAATTTTTGTGTTATATGTGGTTCTACTATGGCTGTACACCATCCTGAGTCCTTCGGGGAGAAGGGCGGTAGAAAAATTTAATAAAGAAAAATAAAGAAAGAAAGAAAAAAGGAGAGGGGGAAGTAAGGGGAAAGAAAAAATGTGGAGAAGGGAGGAAGGAAGGAAGGAAGGAAGAAAATAAAAGAGGAAAGACAGATCTTTCTTGCTCTCCGTTGCTTCCCTCATTTTTGAGAAGGGAAGCCAAAGTAGGACATGACAATAACCGCACAAAGACACAACTTCTAGCGAATGAGGTTGCTGCTCTGGTCATTAAGGTGAGGACTCCCTGCCTTCTGTGCGGGACACTTGGGCTGAAAGCTTTTGAAAGAATAACAGACAGCAACTTCTGTCGATGGACTGACCCATTATCTGGTTGTGCAATCATTCCAGCGTCTCTGTCTGTCTTTTCTCCCCCCATCCCCCAGCCAAATAAAAAATATAGGAGAGAATTGGGAGAGTGAAGGGGGTGCACGAGTCACCTGCAATCTATTTTCTTCCTGAACTCTTTCGAGCACTCACCTGAGCATCTGCCTCTTCGTATGGGTCAACAAAAACCGTTGTGGATTTAATTTTTATTTCCTCCTAAAAAAAGAGAGAGAGAGAGAGAGAGAACGGGGGAGTGAGGAGGAAATTACACTGGCTTTTTCACTGCTGCTTTGGTGCAAAATTGAAATTGTTTAAATGTAGCCGAATGTCTGGATTCCAAGTTAACACCCCCAACGAAAGAAAACTCTGAAGCTTGAAGGTCCTCAAAGTTCCATATTATTAGAGATGTCCCAGTGGCACATCTGGGAAAAGACGAATCTGAAAGCTTCCAGGTTTTCCCCCACCCAAAAGAAAGTCCAAGTCCCTTCCCAACACCTGCCTGTCCATCACATAGTCCAATCCAAGCACTGTCCCAATTGGAGAGGCCTCCCATTTCTAGCCCTCCAAGTGCAGGGCAACATGTCCTTGACTCTCGGAGAAAGGAATGTTATTATGACTACGTATCCACCCATGCTCAGTGGTGGGTTTCAAATTTTTTTACTACCGGTTCTGTGGGTGTGGCCTGGTGGGCGTGGCAGGGGAGGATACTGCAAAATCCCCATTTCCTCCCAATCAGCTGGGTCTTGAGAGGCAGAGAATAGACACGGGCGGGGCCAGTCAGAATTTTTTTACTACCAGTTCTCCAAACTACTCAAAATTTCCGCTACCGGTTTTCCAGAACTGGTCAGAAGCTGTTGAAACACACCTCTGACCAATGCTTAATACAATCCCCCCATCCCAGTTTCCCACAGTAGTAAATATGTCAAGGCTGAAGATCTATGGCTTCCAGGGGTGTTTCAATCCAGGTTTTATTCTCTTTCCGTTTGATCTTTCGCCCCAAGAGACTGACCTTGGGACGGTCTGTTTTGGGATCGCTCTCCACGTTTTCCATCGCGGGTGAGAGTCTCAAAGCCTCCGACGACTCTGGGAAAGGAAGAGGAAAAAAACCACACGGAGTAAGGACATAGTATGAAAAAGCCCAACCTACTTCAAAATTCGGGGGGAGGAGGAGGAGGAGGAGGAGGAGGGAGCTAGTGTGGCCAACAGAGGGAAGGGACAGAAGCGGGCTCAGTGGTGGCCGTCCGTAAGTCAAGTGAAATCATAAGCACTGAATGGAAGGCTGCTGGGGTGTTTAACGTGCTTTCGTTTAGAATGGAATAAGAATAAGAGTAATAATAGAGTAGAGTAGAGTAAGTACAGTAGAATAGAAAATATGGAATGAATTAGAATTAGAATTAGAATTAGAATTAGAATTAGAATTAGAATTAGAAATAGAATAGAATAGAATAGAATAGAATAGAATAGAAGATAGAATAGAATAGAATAGAATAGAATAGAATAGAATAGAATAGAATAGAATAGATAGAATAGAATAGAATAGAAAATCTGGAATGGAATGGAATAGAATAGAAAATTTGGATGGAATAGAAAATATGGTGTAGAATGCAATAGAATAGAAAATATGGAATGGAATGGAATGGAATGGAATGGAATGGAATGGAATGGAATGGAATGGAATAGAATAGAATAGAATAGAATAGAATAGAATAGAATAGAATAGAATAGAATAGAATAGAATAGAATAGAATAGAATAGAATAGAATAGAATAGAATAGAATAGAAAATATGGAATAGGATAAGGATAGGATAGGATAGAATTCCCCAATCAAATAATCATAGCATTCTTAGCTTGGGCTGCCCTGGTAAGCAAGTTTATGAATTTGAGCTCTTTTATAGCTGAGAGTAAAGGGGACGCGGTAGCTCAGTGGCTAAAGACGCTGAGCTTGTCGATTGAAAGGTCGGCAGTTCAGCGGTTCGAATCCCTGGTGCCGTGTAACGGGGGGAGTTCCGTGACTTGCCCCAGCTTCTGCCAACCTAGCAGTTCGAAAGCAGGTAAAAAATCCAAGCAGAAAAATAGGGACCCCCTTTGGTGGGAAGGGAACAGCGTTCCGTGCGCCTTTGCGTTGAGTCATGCCGGCCACATGACCATGGAGACGTCTTTGGACAGTGCTGTCTCTTCGGCTTTGAAACGGAGATGAGCACCGCCCCCTAGAGTCGGGAACGACTAGCACATATGTGCGAGGGGAACCTTTACCTCTACCTATAGCTGAGGGTGCTTGCAAATCCATGGGTTTTTTCCTCCAGATTTTTTTTGGGGGAGGGGGGGGGTGTATTAAAAAAAAAAAAAATTCTAGACATCTGTTAAGGGTAATTAACGAAATGCTGGCTGCGATATAGAGAAATGTTTTCGCTTACCTTCCAAATATGGTGTGCTTCTTATCCAGGTACGCACAGGAGCGGAAAGTAATGAAACTTGAAAGAAAAAGGCTGCTATGAAACGAACACATCAAGAGTTTCCAAAAAAAAATAAAAAATGAGTGAAATCACAGTAACGCAAACAGCTGGGACTCGGCTCAGCCAAATTGTCACCAGCTCGAGGTACGTACAGTCGACTTAAGACAGTTCACTTAATGACCGTTTGAAGTTACAACAGCACTAAAAAAAGGGGCATTTTTTTTTCCCACATGACCGTTGGCAGCATCCCGAACGTGATGCGTATGTTCGGATGCTTGATAATCAGCTCGTGTTTACGATGGGGTCACGCCAGCCCCTTTTGCGACCTTCCGACAAGCAAAGTCCATGGGAAAACTAGATTCACTTAACAACCATCTTACTAGTGTTAATAACGGCAGCCGTTTACTTTAAACCAACGTGGCCAAGAAAAGTCGTAAAAACCGGCAAAGCTCACTTAACCAATGTCTCACTTGCCACATAACATTTCGGTCGTAAGCCGAGGACTATCTGTTCCTATCTCAGCGGAGTGAATGGCGGAGAAGGAAGCTTTAACCTTTCCAGATGAAATGGGAAGAAGAAGGATAAAAAAAAAGAATTCTAAAAAGAGGATCAGCCGTTTGTTATCGCAGAGCTGGCTGTGTAATCGGTGATTTCTCGGATCCAATTACACGATGCCACAATTGGGTTGATTGAGATTTAATTTACAGCTTTCCTGGGAGTCCGTGTTTTACAGACTTGAGGACACGCAGCAGCTAAAAGCCAAAGGCCTCTCCGGGGGGGAACTGTAGCCAGTCCCTCGACTTACAACCGGTCGCTTAATGACGGTTCAAAGTTACGATGGGCCTGCGTGGATCTACAATGAATCGGTGGAACGACTTGCCTCCAGAAGTTGTGAATGCTCCAACGCTGGAAGTTTTTAAGAAGAGGTTTATTTATTTATTTATTCAATTTCTATATAGGTTGGGCAACCATTTGTCTGCAATGGTGTAGGGTTTCCTGCCTAAGCAGGGGGTTGGACTAGAAGACCTCCAAGGTCCCTTCCAACTCTGTTTTATTCTATTCTATTCTATTCTATTCTATTCTATCTCTATTCTATTCTATTCTATTCTATTCTATTCCATTCCATTCCATTCCATTCCATTCCATTCCATTCCATTCCATTCCATTCCCATTCTATTCTCTCTTATTCCTTCTTTCTTCTATTCTATTCTATTCTATTCTATTCTATTCTATTCTATTCTATTCTATTCTATTCTATTCTATTCTATTCTATTCTATTCTATTCTATTCCATTCCATTCCATTCCATTCCATTCATTCCATTCTATTCTCTCTTATTCCTTCTTTCTTCTATTCTATTCTATTCTATTCTATTCTATTCTATTCTATTCTATTCTATTCTATTCTATTCTATTCTATTCTATTCTATTCTATTCCATTCCATTCCATTCCATATTCTATTCTATTCTATTCTATTCTATTCTATTCTATTCTATTCTATTCTATTCTATTCTATTCTATTCTATTCTATTCTATTCTATCTATTCTATTCTTTTCCATATTCGATTTGATTCAATTCCATTCCATATTCTATTCTATTCTATTCTATTCTATTCTATTCTATTCTATTCTATTCTATTCTATTCTATTCTATTCTATTCCATTCCATTCCATTCTATTCTCTCTTATTCCTTCTTTCTTCTATTCTATTCTATTCTATTCTATTCTATTCTATTCTATTCTATTCTATTCTATTCTATTCTATTCTATTCCATTCCATTCATTCCATTCCATTCCATTCCATTCCATTCATTCCATTCTCTCTTATTCCTTCTTTCTTCTATCTATTCTATTCTATTCTATTCTATTCTATTCTATTCTATTCTATTCTATTCTATTCTATTCTATTCTATTCTATTCTATTCTATTCTATTTCTATCATTCCATTCCATTCCATTCCATTCCATATTCTATTCTATTCTATTCTATTCTATTCTATTCTATTCTATTCTATTCTATTCTATTCTATTCTATTCTTTTCCATATTCGATTTGATTCAATTCCATTTCCATATTCTATTCTATTCTATTCTATTCTATTCTATTCTATTCTATTCTATTCTATTCTATTCTATTCTATTCTATTCCATTCCATTCCATTCCATTCCATTCCATTCTCTCTTATTCCTTCTTTCTTCTATTCTATTCTATTCTATTCTATTCTATTCTATTCTATTCTATTCTATTCTATTCTATTCTATTCTATTCTATTCTATTCTATTCTATTCTATTCTCCTCGCCTCTCCTCTCCTCTCCTCTCCTCTCCTCTCCTCTCCTTCTCCTCTCCTCTCCTCTCCTCTCTCCTCTCCTCTCCTCTCCTCTATCCAGGAGATTCTAGGGGACTTCCTCTGCATAACAACGGCAGCTACTGACTGGATCTCCAAACTCGACATCAAACTTTGAAATGTTATTTCTGTTTTCCTTTTAGGTTTTCTTACTGCTTTTTTTTTTTGTTTTAATTGTTTTTAATCTGTAAAAATGAAGTGTTTTAATACTGTGTGTGACCAGCCATAACAATAAATAAATAAGAACTGAGAAGCTTCTTGGATGAGAAGCGAAATGTCTTCAAAGCAAAACCAGTTGCCTCTTTAAAAAGCCCCTTTGGGACCCTCACTTATGTCTTCCTGATGGGAGCCAAGGACATTAGAAGAGCCAAGTCCCCACTTACAATTGAGATTTGTTGCTGTTGGGCCCCGTGTTGGCCATGCTGAGGATACCTCTCCCCGTATGGGACAAGTTGGGCCTCAGTTCGTCTTTGAATGGCTTTCCCCAGTACGATTCTCCTCCTGAAATAAAAACATAGGACATGTTTGAAAGCCGGCCCTCCTTCTGCTTGATAGAATGAGGACAGAGTTAAGAAGGTTAAGAGGGACTGGCGAGCATTATCCGCATGAAATAAATAAAAGGCAAGGCAACTCTTGGGTTCCACCATAGCTCCTCAGAACCTTTCTGGATGGTGGAGGAGACATTCTTATATAGTAGTGGCCAAAATTGTGGGAAGCTTTTGGGAAAAGTGTATTTTTCTAAAACTAGCTAATAACACCAGTTTTTTTGGGGAGTAGGACCATAAAATTATCTATCCATGGAAAGATAATTGAATCAAGAATGTAATGTGATAACTTTCATGAAGGATTTGCTATAGAATAGCGGTTACGGTATAAAGAAGAAAAGTGAAACACGTAGAAAAAACGAGATAGACAAAAATGATCACCATAGAAAAAAGGAGATCTACAAAAATTGTCACCATAGAAAAAAACGAGATCTACAAAAATGATCCCCATGTCAGTTAATCCTTAGTTGGTTAACCTTTAGCACGAATGAAGGCCTTACAACGTCTTCCCATGGAGTGGAAACCAAGTCTTTGAGTTCTGCAGCTGTTCTAATGTGAAACCAAGATGGAATGATGGCTTCGATTAACTGGGTTTGATTGCTGGGTCCCTTTCTGACTAACAAGTTTCTTTAGTGAGCTACATAGATTTTCCTATTGGGTGAAGGTCTTGGCTATTCCCAGGCCATTCCAGCAGTGGAATAGGATGATCTTGAAACTCCAAATAAATAAATAAATAAATAAAGTGGCGTTATTAGCCATCAAACCCTCAAAAAAACACTTTTCCCAAAAGGTTTCTACAATTTTGGAAATTGTGGAAAGGCCCTATAGTCCGTCCTCCCTCCCTCCCCTTCCCAAACCCCACCTCCCTTCCAGCACTGATGCTATTACCTAGTTGGGTAATGAGACACCTACAAGAAGAAAACAACTCAGAGAGCACCAAGGACACCACAAATCCATCTCTAGCGCATCTTAAAATTTCCAGCTGTACAATTTACAGCAAAGACAAAGGGAGCAGCTTTGTTGTTACAAAGGGCCAGAAATCTCTGCCAATTCAATTAAAAAAAACACCAGAGCAAAAAGCCAATCTCCTTTGATCAGCGGGCCCAAATTTACTTCTCCTGCCTTTGGAAGCAGCTAAGATTTGAAAGGAAGTTAAGTGCTCCTGATGTTCACTCTGGGCTAGGAGAAACCATCCCACTTTCTCTTGCAGAGAAGTGAAGAAAGAATCCGCTCTGGATCCCTCTATGTCTGCCTCCCCTTTTGGCTTTTGCTCCTGGGCAGACCTATCATGGGATCTCCATTTCAATCTGCCCCAGGTGCAGGGCTGTTTCTTTCCACATTCCTCGAGGAATGAACGGAGAGATGGACAGCTGTCCTATTCCTCCTGAATTGGTCCTTCGTTAAGAGCAGAAAGCAGAATAGAATAGAAGGTAGAATAGAATAATGTAGAGTAGAATATGAATAGAACAGAACAGAACAGAATAAATGGAGTGGAGTGGAATAGAACAGAATAGAACAGAAAATGAAGAGAAGAGAAGAGAAAATGAATGGAATGGAATGGAATGGAATGGAATGGACTAGAACAGAAAGAGAAGGGAAGGGAAGAAGGGAAGGGAAGGAAGGGAAGAAGGGAGGGGAGGGGAGAGGAGGAGAGAGAAGAGAAGAGATGGAATGTAGTGGAGTGGAGTGGAATAGAATAGAAGAGAAAATGAAGAGAAGAGAAGAGAAGAGAAGAGAAGAGAAGAGAAGAGAAGAGAAGAGAAGAGAAGAGAAGAGAGAGAAGAGAAGATGAATGGAATGGAATGAATAAACAGAAAGAAGAGAAGAGAAGAGAAGAGAAGAGAAGAGAAGAGAAGAGAAGAGAAGAGAAGAGAAGAGAAGAGAGAGAGAAGAGAAGAGAAAATGAATAGAAGAGAAGAGAAGAGAAGAGAAGAGAAGAGAAGAGAAGAGAAGAGAAGAGAAGAGAAGATGAATGGAATGGAATAGAATAGAATAGAACAGGAAGAGAAGAGAAGAGAAGAGAAGAGAAGAGAAGATGAATGGAATGGAATGGAATAGAACAGAAAGAAGAGAAGAGAAGAGAAGAGAAAGAGAAGAGAAGAGAAGAGAGAGGAAGAGAAGAGAAGAGAAGAGAAGAGAAGAGAAGAGAAGAGAAAATGAATAGAAGAGAAGAGAAGAGAAGAGAAGAGAAAATGAATAGAAGAGAAGAGAAGAGAAGAGAAGAGAAGAGAAGAGAAGAGAAGAGAAATAGAATAGAATAGAATAGAATAGAATAGAATAGAATAGAATAGAATAGAACTAGAAAGAATAGAATAGAATAGAATAGATGGAGTGGAATGAAATGGAATGAAATGGAATGGAATAGAACAGGAAAAATTGTGAAATGGGGCAAGACTCACTTAAAGACTTTCCTGCTCAGTAACAGAAATGTTGTCCTCTCAATTGCGGTCGTAAGCCGAGGACTGCCTGTACACACGTTTTAAAATGCAGCTCCAGGCACAGAGAAAGCAAGTGAGGCAAAAATGACTCCCTTTCCTTTTTGTTTCTTTTTCAAATCCCTCCAGGAAAAGCAGACCCCCTCCCACGCCTCCCGCCCACCTCGCAGTCACACCGCCCGATCTAAATTCAGCCGTGCGCGCTCACGTTTCTCCCTGCCCATCTGTTTCGGTGTGAGGGCTGCAATCTAGAACCCGGGTGTGGGGTTTGGCCCTCGTAAGGGTTGATTTAATTTCTGGATTTGGGGGATGACCCTGCCCCATTCCTGGCAGGCTCTCAGTCTCAGCCGGCAAAAAATACAGTTTGGTTTCTAAAAAACCTGCTTTTTTTTGGATGGGGGGGGGGATCTCGTGCTTCTCTCGGAGGAAACCGGGACTGGGGAAGGAGGGCGGGGATCACTGAGTAGCCATTCTAGGAAGTATTTTCACACTGATGGTGGTGATGGAGGTGAAATTCCTGTTTCGGGGTCTTTTTGTGTGGGTCGGTCGGAGGGGGGCATAAATTCCACTTGGGGTCTGTTTCAGCCTCCTGGTGTGGGGGCTTTGGGCGAAGGCTGGATGGAAGTGCCACTGATGGCAAAGAGCCGGAGGGCCTCATTCCAGTAGGACTTGCCTCATGGCCTGGAACTGGCCTGACCTTCTCAGCCACTAAGCCTCCAGGAGCCGGTACCTGGCCTTGCAACTCCCACAGGTCTTCCCTTCTGCTTGGAAAGCCTATGCTCCTAGTCCTCAGTGTGTTTGCTTCTGCTGAGTCTCCTTCTCGGGCCAGGACCCCAATTTGAACTGAGCTGTTTTGCCAACTCTTTCTCGTGGTGGCTGCTTAGCTCCAACAACTGCTTCCCGTTGGGGCCCTAAGGAGCCGGGCGGGGCAGGCGAGGAGTGGCTGGGGAGGGGAGGGGTGAGTAGAGACCGGCAAGGCACCCCCTCGACATGAGTGACATCGAGTTGGCCACGCCCACCCAGTCACATGCCCAACTAGCCACGCACACCATCTGGTTATAGGCAGATCCCTATTAGTGGGATTTGAAATTATGAATTTAGTGGTCTCTGAGGTCTGAAAGGTTGGGGACCCTTAACCTTATAAAAATCATCAAAACAGAAAGAGAAGAAAGAAAGAAGAAGAAAGAGAAAGAAAGAAAGAAAGAAAGAAAGAAAGAAAGAAAGAAGAAAGAAAGAAGGAAGGAAGGAAGGAAGGAAGGAAGGGAAGGAAGGAAGGAAGGAAGGACAGGAAGAAGGAAGGCAGGCAGGCCAGGCAGGCAGGCAGCGAGGCAGCAGGCAGGCAGGCAGGCAGGCAGGCAGGAAGGGGGAGCCTGGTGGAGCAGTGGAATAAAGAGCTGTTAAATAGCACTTAGCTGCCAGCTGCCTGCAATTACTGCGAGTTCAAATCTCACCAGGCCTCAAAGTTGACCTCAGCCTTCCATCCTTCCGAGGTAGGTAAAATGAGGACCCCGGATTGTTGGGGGCAATAAGCTGATTTTGTATAAAAAAGAACACTGCTTAGGGGGGGGGCCGAAAGCCCTACTAAGCAGGTATATACAAAAGTATGAAGGTTATTGCTTAAACGCATTGTAAGCCGGCCTGAGTCTCCGGAGACGGGCGGCATATAAATCGAGACCAAGAAGAAAGAAAGAAAGAAAGAAAGAAAAGAAAGAAAGAAAGAAAGAAAGAAAAGAAAGAAAGAAAGAAAGAAAGAAAGAGGGAGGGAGGGAGGGAGGGAGGAAGGAAGGAGAGAAAGAAAGAAAGAAAGAAAGAAGAAAGAAAGAAAGAAAGAAAAGAAGAAGAAGAAAGAAGAAAGAAAGAAAGAAAGAGAGATTTTTTTACCTGTTCCCGCCCTGTTGGGTCTCCACCTTGAATCTAGACAGTCAAAGATAAAGACAGTGTAAGGTGGGATTGGAGTGGTGGGTGAGCTGAACAGCATGGATTTATCATTTGAGATCATTCAAGACGTTACTTTTTATCAGCCCACTGGAGAAAAGAAAAACAAAATTATTTTTTTTATTCCCTTCTCCTTTAAACTGGGACCCCTGCTGCCCACCATCAACCAGCTCCCGAAAGGAGCAAATTACAATAATCAGAGTTTCAGCTGCTGAGCAGAGAGGTTGGGTGGTGGGGGGGCGCTGGTTTGCCAAAGAGTGAAATAAAGATAGTCCTCTCGACTTACAACAATTCAGTTAGTGACCGTTCAGAGTTACAACGGCGCTAAGCGAAGTGACTTACGACCCGTTTTTCACACTTTCGACCTTTGTGGGCGCTCCAAGCTCATGGCTCAAAATTCAGAGGCTTCGTATTTATGAAGGTCGCAGTGTCCCGGGGTCACGTCATCCCTTCTTGTGACCTTCTGAATTAACTTATCAACTACTAATTCATTCATTTAACAACTGTGGCTAGAAAGGTCGTAAAATGGAGAGCTAACTCTTATAAGAGTGCAGAGAAGAGCATCCAGGATGATGAGGGGACTGTAGGCTCAAACCATACGATGAACGTTGCAGGAACTGGGCATGGCTAGTCTAGGGAAGGAGAAGGACCAGGGGAGACAGGATAGCAAGTCTTCCAATATTGGAGGGGCTGCCACAGAGAGGAGAGGGGGTCGATCTATTTTCCAAAGCATCCGAAAGCCAGACAAGGAATAATGGATGGAAACTGAACAAGGAGAGTTTCAATCTGGAAATAAGGAGGCATTTTCTGAGAGCAATCAACCCATGGAACAGAAGTTGCCTCGGAAATTGTGGGAGCTTCATCATTGAAGCTTTCAAGAAGAGACTGGGCTGCCATCGGTCAGAAATGGTGTAGGGTTTCCTACTTGGGCGAGGGTTGGACTAGATGACCTCCAAGGTCCCTTCCAATTCTTGTTAATCTGTATCTACCTTTGCCCTCCCCGGTTCGATACTCACCACGAAATTACGAATCGATCGGTGAAATATGGTCCCGTCGTAGTAGTTCTTCTTGCAGAGTTTAATGAAGTTTTCACAGGTTTTAGGGGTCTGAGAAAGACAGAAAAGAAAAAAAAAAAACCACTCACAAAGCTGCTTAGAATGGAATCAAGTCTGTTTTTACTCAGGAAAGCTGTTCGGGAAATGAACCACAGGAAAAAAACCCCTTATTTTCTGTCCGTATTTTATTATCGTATCGGATAGGTTCTCGCCGTTTTCTTTTCTCATTGCTGATTTTATTGTTCTGTACCTCTGTTTCGTTCACACTTAGAACAATAACTTTATTGTTGCTGAATGTATGCTGATCAGCATACGTTTAAAATGAAATTTCGTGGCACACAGCTCTCAAAGGCTCACCGCCTCCAATATACGCACCATTAACATGACAAAATAAATAAGTAAATCAATTAGGCATATACCCGCATATATTATATGGCACAGAGAAA